>JAYMSL010000165.1:0-33295 GCA_036897195.1 Plantago coronopus
CCTTTTGAGTTTAGCTGGAAAGCAGAAAGCTTTACTGATGATAAGCTGCGCAGGGTTTTACAAAGTATATGTATTTTCATGAATGAATTTTGCTGAAATTAGTATTTTGTGTACTATCTGAGAGGACTGTGTGAATGGGATATGATTATGAACTATATGAGAACTACACTTGCGAAAAAGGATGGTTTTTGATTGGTAGTGAAGTGAGTGTGTGTTGTTTGTTCATGACTGATGACTGTACTAGTGTAGATTATGGATGTTATCATGTTAATATGCTGAGTCAACGGATATCAGTTTTCCTTGGTGCTGTTTGCTTATTTCTTAATCTAGGGAAGCCGGAAATAGGGAGTTATGTGACTTGTGATAGTGGATAGCCAAGAGTTGCTTGTTATGAGAAGTTGTTAAGATTAGTATCTTTTCACGAATTTAATCTTGTCGCTGAGTTACGAGAAAGGTGTTAGAGTGGGTACGAAGCTGATATCGTTATGCCGCAACGAGTCACAGTTACAGCTGTCAGTGAACATCATGTCATATAGCTAAAGAAACAGGCTTAAGGCCTTTACAGTTTGTGTTATCCTTTTCTGTAGAATAATCCAGCAATTTGGGCACGCGAGATGAGAAACCATTAGACTTGGTTAAGATGAGAGAAAAATCGTGTGTGTTATTATTATATAAAGTAGAGTTTTTAGGATTCGAAGAGGTGTCGATGAGAATAAACTGCACTCTTCTGCATTTGATCTTACTTGTAAGGGGTTATTAGAATTGCAAAATGGTTTCTTTCTCCTTCCTATATGGTCAGTTTGTTTGCTTATAAAAATTGTCAGTGATCACAAACTTAAGTAATCTGTCCTTCTGTCATTAAAATGGTGGAAAAGACCGCCGCCAGGTTATGTAATTCTTGTACTATATGTCATTTTCGATTCGTGGAGATCTTTCTTATGGTGGTTTGTCTACTGTTAAATTCTATTTCCATCATTCAATGGAACTTATTTGCCTTTTATCAATGTATTGATGGCGGCATATATGATTTTTCCAACACAATTACTTCTTGTGGTAATTTGACACACTGGATTCAGTAAATAGGACAAAATATATGAACTATCCATGATTGCCTGTGACGTTGTTAATGCTCACCAGTAGCTTAGTTAATATGTTATCGTCGTCTTGATTGACACGTGTTTTCTTCATCCTGTATGTACTTTTGTTTTTTTCGATGAATTGCTATAACCTTTAATTTCCTCTGCTTGTCAGTTAATCAAGAACCTATTCTGTCAAAAGATGGGAGTTCAACGCAACACCACCCTCTTCACAAACTTAAACCCATACACTGGTGGCTCCTAGTGGCTCTGAACATATTTTTCCTGATAGTTGGTCAAGCTGCAGCAGTTTTATTGGGAAGGTTTTACTATGACAAGGGCGGAAACAGTACATGGATGGCCACTTTAGTCCAAACAGCAGCTTTCCCGATTCTATTCATTCCTTATTTTTTTCTCCGCTCTCCTGACGAGTCTCAGAATCGATCAGCCTCACCTTCTATTCTTACTCTAGGCTCTATTTACATCGTCCTCGGAGTCGTAATTGCTGGAGATAACATGTTGTATTCCATCGGACTCTTATACCTATCTGCTTCAACTTATTCTCTCATCTGTGCTACTCAGCTGGCCTCTAATGCAGTTTTCTCTTACTTCATAAATCGCCAAAAGTTCACTTCTCTAATCCTTAACTCTGTGGTGATCCTTTCCTTGTCTGCTGCTCTTCTTGCCATAAATGACGAGTCTGATGCCCCTGAAGGGGTATCAAAAGGAAAGTACATAATCGGTATTCTTTCTGCACTTGCAGCTTCTTCCCTTTACTCGCTTTTGCTCTCTCTCATGCAGCTAACCTTCGAGAAAGTCTTGAAAAAAGAAACTTTCTCCGTAGTTCTTGAAATGCAAATTTACACTGCAATTGTCGCTACTTGTGCTACCACTGTTGGCCTCTTTGCAAGTGGAGAATGGAAGACTCTGAGCAGCGAAATGGACAATTTCACAGCCGGAAAGGTTTCTTACATAATGACACTGGTCTGGACAGCCGTTGCTTGGCAGGTTTGTTCAGTTGGTGTTGTGGGGCTGATATTCGTCGTCTCTTCACTCTTCTCAAATGTTATCAGCACAATGTCTTTGGCAGTTACACCTATTGCATCTTTCATAATCTTTCATGATAGCATGAATGGAGTGAAGATAATTGCAATGTTGCTTGCTTTCTGGGGCTTTGCTTCGTATATATATCAGAACTATCTTGACGATCAAGAGAGAAGGAATCGAGTTGAGGGTAATGACGCTGGAGACGAATGCTGCTGATGAGTAGATGTAAGCGTTTCGATGCAATAAGTTGGTAGAACATTTGACCTGATACATGATTAGCATTGATTCTTTGTGAAATTCACAGGGATTTGAAATTTATGAGTTGCTTTTGGCAACTTATTTGATAAACAGTGTAAATTGACCACAAGTGCAAATATACATGCTCCCATTATGATTTTTAGCAACTTATTTGATAACAGTATAAATGGTGATTCATGTTTTTCAGATGTCAAAAATTGGTTTGTTTTACTATTATACGTAATTTATGCCACCACTTAAATAAGGTCTCGAGTTCGAGCTTTCTAGAAAAACCGCTGCTTGTTCACTTAAGTAAGATTTTGGGTCTGAGCCTTGTCAACGTAAAAAAGCACGGTGGACGCTACTTTAAAAAATGGCCCAATAGTGAATAGTGATGGGATGGAATAGTCACACAAGTGAATAACTGAGTGACTTTGCCCGGTTGCTTCTTGACTGCTTGTCGAATGAATTATGACACCACAAACCAACATGTGTCCTATTTTGCGTACTTTGTACTCACTCGTGTATGCATTAAGAATGTACCGGTGGGTCACCCGTCACCCATCAATACCGTGATCCAGGTCATATACGCTTAACTTTTAGTTATTGGATGATATATTGAAAGAAAGGTGTTCAACCAAAAAAGAAAGAAAGTAGGGAAATGTCGAATTTTGCAGAATTTAAAATAATTGGTTACAATTTTGATATTTATAAAACTCAAGGGCCATTGTGGATATTTAACACAATACTAGAGTCTTTTATGCACTTTACCCTATATTACATAAAACCCCTGTAATCTTAAAAATTAGAACCCACCCCAAACTAATTCTCTCTTCCCGCGCCGCCGCGCCGCGAAATCAGCTCCGACCTTGTCTGCCGGTGAATACTCTGATCGCACTACTTCAAGGTTTGGTTTCCTGCCTTTTTTTAAAAAAAAATCTCTTTCTTTTCTTTGCTATATTTTTAATTGCACAGAAACTTTTAATTGAAGTTATAAAGCTTAGGAATTCTAATTTGTTGCAATTTCCAGTTTCCAATCCTGTTGATTTTGCTTTTTCTGACTTTCTGAGTTTTGGGCCACTCTTGAATCTTTCTATTACATAAAGATTGCAGCTTTCTGCGTTTCATGTTAGTAATGTAATTGTTGTTCTCCACCTGTTTGATAAATTGCTTGAGTGTGAGTGACTTAGAAGAATCTTGTTGATGGTTATGGCAGCTAAAGAAGATGGAACCTGAGATGGAAACAGTTGAGCAGCGGCTCAAGTCTTTTGTGGGCCAGCTGCAAACGGAATTTGGTATTTTTGACAGAATTGTGTACAAGCATAAGAATCAACATAGGAGAAGTTCCCACTTTCAGTATATGCTCAAGGTTTAAGCTCTTCTCGTTCTTAATATTATGCTGGTTTTCGTGAAGATTTCGTTTGCTTATCTCATTAGTTGTGTGTGTTCAATGTTGTTCCTTTTGTCTGGCAGGTTAGAAGGGATATGAAGCTCCTGAAGTTAGCAAAGATAGACGAGGTTGTAGAATCTGCGTTTTTGGTGATTAACGGGAATCGACCTAAGCAGAAGCTGCAGCTTTTGGAAAGGTTCGTGTGTCTTCTCCGCGATTACTTCTGCTTCTTTTGTTTATAATCTAGTATTCATGGAAAATTGATGTCAAACAGAGTCATATATTGCAAGTTTGCAACGGAAACATGGATTATACTTAATTAGTTTTCTTTGTTCTTGTTTCATGTTGTGTGGGTGAAGTCTGAAGAGAAGATGCGATACTGACAAATATAACTTCTTGGAGAGACTTTTGGGAGTTACGCGCCTTCTGTCACAGGTGGTGTTTTGGTTCCCTTTCAGAATTATGGCTCGTGTTTAAGCCAATATTATCATTGTATTAATTTTTCTCATGGTTGCAGATGGTTGAGCCAATGCTGAAGGCAGCTATGTATCCTTTCCCCTTTGACTAATTATACTTCTACTGTATTACTAGTTTTAGATGATGCTTTCTATGTATCATAATGTCGAAAGTAGGAAAATATTGGCCCTTATAACTCGACTCCATATGTTAAAAACAAAACGCTTGCTACTTGCTCTTTTCGTTAGCATAAACTTCAAACACAATATTCACTATGAGTAATTTTTCCTTAACTCTACTTAGGCAAATATCTACGCTGCTTGCCCAGTCATTCTTCATGAAATTTTCACTGACGACATTAGCTGTGCTTGCACGTATGCGTGTACTGGTTCAACAAGTAAGCATATCTCTCTTTATCAAACAACTCAAAAGAAGTGTCTGCATTCTCTTTCCAATGCTTATTATGTACAGAAGCCTTTCTGGCGTTTTGTAGCATCGAAGAATTTGATTAGTCCTACAACCTCTCTGCCCAGTATTGTTCCTAACTGTGTGTTCTGCACATCACCATATAGCTTTTTTCAGCTAGTATTCAAACGGTCTTTCTTTCTGTGCAGATTCTTCTTGATGCTGTCTATTTGTACAACGCAGTTTCTGCCCTTTCTCAAAAGGAGCAGACTGTGAAATTAAATCAAGAAGGCTTCGAGGTTTTTTCGACTCCTCCTTGCTCACTTGAATGATTCATTTTTTACCAGCTTATGTTTTCGGGCCCTTTGCATTGTTGCTTGTAGTTGGCTTAAGATACTGTTTTCTACTTCTTTTTTCAGGTCTTCAGAGAATATCATCCCAAAAAGGAAGAAACGACTATTTTACTGGAATGCATTTGGCGGACGGATAAGTATGTCTTAGTTGAGAGGATAAATAAGGTTGAGAATGAAAGTGTGGAGAAGGATGTATTGGAAGATATAGCAGTAAAGAGATCAGATATACAATACGAGAATATTGAAGTCGTACTTGGAGGTATGACCATTTTTATCCTGACAAACTTATAGTCACACCTTCGGTTTCTCCGTGCTTTCTTCCCCGTTGGAAAATTTTCTACCTTTAAGTTTCCACTTTTTAACTTCCTTCGGGATTTGTTAGCTGTTGAGTGTTAAGTGATGTTCTCCAACTTATAGTCCAATCTTTTGTTTTCTGCAGTTGACGAAATTGTTAATATAGAAGCCGAGCATCCGACAACAGATCCACTCAATGCTGAACAAAACGGGAGTAATTCAGGCGTACAGAGTGATCAAAATCATGTCAACAATGCCTCAGATCTTGCTTTAGCTTCTGATTCGCGTATAGCTCTCAGGAAGGAAGTTCTTCCAGAACCATCTCAATTAATAACTGACACGAACCATAAGAGGCCGATCTCCGCATGTTCATCCATAGCTGACCCTCTCGAAAAACCACAGGAAGCTGTCTTGCCTCCTACTCCCACCACATCTCCATTCCCAGAACGTGCACGTGAACCGAAGAAGAGAAAGGTAGCATTCATAGCTGTTAAACCTCCAGCTCCGCCATCTGCAGACAGGTCGAGGTATCAGGCGGAAGGGATAGAGAAAAGTAGTAAGAAAAATCCACTTTTTAGTTTGCTCACTGGGGAAAATGAAGACAGTTTGTTATAAGGTGCACTCTTACTTATTTGTTCAAACATTCATCCAGATTTCATTGATTTCTATTCATCAATTCTACATTTATCATTGGCATTGCCTGAATCAATACAGAAAGAGATATCGACATTAAGTATAACCACGGTCGATACAGACGATGTCTTGGTTAAGCTCCACCCTCGGCATGGGTGGAACCGGCTCATGGCATTTGTGGAGGCAAGTGCAACAACTTCCGTTGCATTCGTACTTGTCTCCGCACATATCATTTCAGTTCAGTTTAAAAATTATACGATTCTAATCTAATCTATATGCATGAGAAGACTTTTAAAATCACAAACCGACAGAATCTAAATAAGTGTGGGAAAATTGAAACAGAGTTGACAATGATTAGTGTGAGTTTCAAACTTCCAGTTTTCAAATTGCAGAAAGCTGTACCTACTGATTATTTGATTAATTCTGCTGACAATCTTGATTATTCAGCATTTTATTAATTGATTGATAATTTATGATTAATTAAATTCATTAATCAGATTATTTGCATGAGTTTGTGTGTGAGGAGAATGAATTTGTCTGCCGCAATCTGCGTTCTAATGATCATTGTGGCTAATTTAAATATAAATCACGGATCCGAAATGTTCGAAACTTCGAATTTTAATAATTTATTCGAGTTTATTAATTTTATTCGACTTAGTTAACCTGTTATTTTTAACTTCAATTCAACTCCATTCAGTTCAGTTTTATCAATTTAGTTCAATTCAGTTTTAATTAGTTTAAATTTGTATTTTCCTTCAGTTAACTTCAATTCAGATCAGTTCTATTCAGTTAAAAAACTCCCACCTTACACAACCGTCACGGTTCGATTTCTCACCTGTACTACTCTAGCTTCATATTACCTTTCGACCACCCATATAACTCCAACCAGATTCATAAAACTAACTTAAAAACCATTACAAACTTTGAAATTTGAATCAATTGAAGAATTTATGATTAGAAAAAACCTTCAAAATTGGAGCCTAGTTAGGTTAGACTTTAGAGAACGTGCAGTGTAATGTTTGTTCGGCACATAATTGAATATGACCTCAATTATCATTATAGAGATAGTACAAGGAAGGAACACTACAAAATACATACTATAAAATTATACTACCAGATTCTATTTCAGAATCCATATAATCATTCATTTTGTTTTAATCGAACTTTTTAAATTGACTTTATAATAAGTTATGAAAGTGGTCGAGTAGTAAAGGTGTTGGAGTAGTATAGGGATCAGAAGTCGAGATTCAAAACAATGACTGAAGTATCTATATAATCATTCATTCTGTTTTGAAGAAAAGTTTTTGAAGTGAGTTGATCATCAAGCAAGAACAATGTACAAGCAATCATGGTACTAAATTTTGAGATTCTTCTTTGTCTTGAGAAGCTTAGGAAAGGAAGAAGAAAAATTGTGTTTGTTAGGCTTCGAAGTTGAAGGATACCGGACCTTCATCATAATCGGTAACAGAGTGTCAAAATGAAATGTATATGATAGAGACTTGAGACTTTAACACCCTTGTTAAATGGAGAGTCGAGCAAAATAATATTAAGTTTTCTGAGACGTCTCATCTTTCACCCTTTAGATATGAACTTTATCTCCTATTTTTGTGCACCATCTCTCATACTATTTCCGCTCATTTTCATACTTTTCTCGATTCCACCTTACATTTTATTAAAACAGTTCACAACCCTATAAGAAGATGAGCCTGAAACATATATAATATAAGTTATGTGTGACTAATTCAACGAGCACTCCCGAATCTTTTCCTAGACGACTCCAACAACATTTTCTTCAATACCATGAACCCGAACTCCAGACCTTATTAGTTAATCGAACTTAAAAGCTACTACCAAATATAAAATGCTCACTAACATGCTACCAAACTCATAGTATCTGGTACTCACACTCCTTTGTCTGGTGTTCATTTTTCAAGTCTCACTTTCTCATCACAACTTGCAAAGTGTGTTTCATAAAGAAGAGTTTATTACAAGAAAACAAAACTAATATTGCATTAAAAGTAAGGTGGTTAGAATATTTATTAATTTAGGCATGAACTTTAAGCCGGATTATAACTGTCATTATTTGGATTTATTAACCTGCTGTTGGTTGGAACAAGAAGAATTGAAGGATCTTCCCTTAATTTCCCCCCTTTCTTAATGAAGTACAGCTACGTCCTCTTCTAATTTCTCAACCATAATTTGTTGAGAATTCCGCATAAATAACTCGTTATATCGCATATCCAACACTCGTTACTTAAGTCAGTATCGATATGTTGTTTGGACAAGGGTTAGAAGTCACCTAGATTAAGGTTTGTAAACCGGAGTTGTGGTTAGTTAACATAGTTAATGTATGAGAATAAGAGATAAAAGAATTAGTAACAATAATTGTTTGATTCAGTTTCGAATTTCTGAACTGAACTGAAGTGGAGTATAAATCTAAACAAAGTAAATTTGAACTGTATTTAATTAAACTTAACGGAACTGAATTTAAGTTGAACAAAACAAAGTCTAAGAACGTGTAAGAGCGAGGTAGATAAAATTGATATGTGGAGGAATGTGGTGTTAACTGTTAATGGAGTTTTTTTAGTTTTTAAAGAACGTAGAGTAAGGTGAAGAGAGAAAAGTACATGATAGAGATACAGACAGACTGATTGGTACTCGGTTATGTTTTAGAGTTATCAGGATTTCTTAACTCAGAAATAGTAACCGGAGTTTTGAGTATGTAAATATAGGGTAAAAGTACACGAATCTGGTTAATTGAGTTTTGGTGGAGATAGTAGAAAGGGCCGACTTAACAGATTGCCAAACAGTCCAACTTAGCCTAAACACAAAAACTGGCCTAACATAGTTCCTTACGCGACTCTCAAACATTCATTTAATTTCCGCTCCTAATCTTTCTGCTTACAAACTAGTATCACATTCACATATTCCATCGAACCAAACATCTCAAGAACAACGGGATACACTCGAACTCGCACCCCTCCATCTTCGTCGTCGAATCCCCATCTTACAAACCGATGCCTCATGAAGCCTGACAAGGAATACATGTGCTTGAGGAATGGGAAGCTTCCATGTTGTGATGCAGAGAGTTTAAGGACACAGTAGCCCTTCGTTTTAATGAATGTGTGTGTGTGTGTGTGTGTGTGTGTGTGTGTGTGTGAGAGATATTATGTGAACATCTCAAACTCCTTTTGATGACCGTTAAACAAAAATCCTCAACAACTAGTACGGTTGGGGTCCCCCCTACACTCAGTCATCGGAACCAAATATATTATACTAGCTTATCTTATGGTCCTCCACAAGGTCACTAATATGCCAAAACATCGGTTCCTACTTCCTCCTATACATTATTATTGTTCTTATTACTATTGTTTATGATGGAATATGATAGTGAATTTTCCACTTTTCTTTAACTTAAAATATCGGTTTGGTTATAGTATTGTATGGTTCGTTTTAACCAACTGAATTAGTTTACGAATTACCTTATCACGAGGATATTGTAGAGAGTGAGTTACAAGAGTGGTAAGGGTACTGAAGTAGTCAAGTAGCATCAGATATGTTGATGGTTTGAACTTTGACGTTTGAACCCAGACAGAGGTATAATGTGGTTTAGGCATGGAGTGGTAATACTCTATTGTTTTCAACTTATTTCAGCTCAATTCAGTTCAGGTCGGTTCAAGTTTCATTCGTTTTGATTAGTACTTGATTTCAGTTCAATTAAGAAATTCGCTGCTAAAACAAGTAGAGATTAAAAGTAATGCAGGATTAGCGTAGAAATAGAATAGTTGTATAATTTCAAACCTTGTCGGGGGGCATAGAGTGGTCGAAGCATGGAGTTGTAAGATCAGTACAATTGTGTAAGTAATGTAGAGGATTAGTGTAGGAATATAATAGTTGTAGAATTTATAGTTTTTGAAAAAGTGACCGGGATATAGATGCTTGGCCAAACACTACTCATGTATGATCATCAAACCTCAACCAAACTAGTACACACTCCATCAAAGTTGAAACAACCATGATGGTGGTTCTCTAGTGGGGATCAAACCAAATTATGCACCCATTCCACTCAATCTAACCACTCCACACTCATGTTTTTGTTACATAACCAACTACTATACTCTAATGTTTGTTACTCTAATGTTCTCGAGTGTAGGTTTTCGATAAAATTCGAACTTAGACAATGTTAAAGATATCATGTAAAAAGCAAATGCAGACAAAGAGCATATAGTACGATAGTATCAGTCTAAGAATGCATTGATCACACATTCGATCCCATTACAAATACAAATACAATACAAGCTGGTAAAACTGCATATGGTATAACAATTTCAAACTAAGAATGCATCGATCACACATTATATCTCGTTCGAACACATGACGAATAATAAGTCCGTTCGTTTAATCACATAGACATTTCCACTATAACAAAGCAAAGACAAAAGTACAAGAATTTCTCAGTAAAACACCTATATACTTGCTATATGTATATATTTCATTTCTTGTCCCTTTTAACTGGAATTGTACATAACTAAAGTAACTAGTTACAACAGAGTAAATTAATTTTAATTTTTAACCACACTCGAAAGGGGCACAACCGTCATTTCACATGGTCAGTAATTCAACCGCCCGAAATCAGCAAGCTTCCTCGACCGGTTCTTGCAAAACGGCGTCGCCGACGAGCACCGCCCCCTAACTTCCCCATTCGCCACCGTAATCGGGCTGGGCCTCACCATCGGGCTCAACGAAAAATTCAGGCCCGACAGATTCCTGCTATGCCCGGGCCTTCGCCCACACCCTCCACCAGACTTCACACACGCCGGCCCACTCTCAACCGCTTCAACCGGATCCGGTTTCACAGACTTGGATCTGAAAAGCCCCAAAATCAGCTCCGAAATCCTCCCTCTCCCCTTCTTCGTCGCGCTCTTCACCTCACCGGCGACGACCTGCGGCGTGCTGTAGAACATCACGTTCTGCTTCCACGTGGCGTCGGAGTTCCGGGAGGAAATGTAGGGAGAAGCCGATTGAGGTAGTGATGATTCGTGGTTTTGTTGCTGTTGCTGTTGTTGGTCTAATTTGGCCTGGGCGGCGAGGATGGCGGAGAGGCGGAGGCGGAGGCAGGTGGCGCAGACGCCGACGGAGCTGGTGGAGTCAGTGATGTGCTTTCTGCACCTCATGTTAGGGATTTGGAGAGGGGTGGATTGGGGTGATGGAGGAGTTTTAAATTGGGAATGGCATTGGTGATGAGGAGGAGAGAATTGGGGCGTGGTGGGTTGGGGAGAGTTTGTTTTGTAGCAGAGTGTTTTGGGTTTTTGGGTAGAGAGAGAAAGTAGGAGGAGGAGGGAGGAGCAGACAGTGGGAAGACGGTGTTTTCTTGGGTACTGTGGGTTCGAGTTAGTCAGCTTTTTAAGAGAGAGAATCTAGAGAGAGAAAGGAGGATGTCATTATTTATCATTTTATCATTTTATTTTTGGATTTGTAAATACATACGAATATGATCGATTAGTATACTATACCGTCTATACTACTATAGAGTCGAGTTACGAATTACGAATATCAAGTTGAGATATTCATACTCAGATATTGTAATTTTGTTACGAGACCAAGTCATTTGATAGAAATTTGAAGTTAGGAGAACGAAGGAAAATAACGTGTGTGTAAACAACACGTGTTGGTTTGTGGTGGCAATGATTCGGAGCATGGATCGTTTACAATAGTTTCTTTTTCCTTTCGAGTTTTTGATAATGGAAGGAATTATTTGTAATCGTATTTTAAATATTGCATAGATTGTGGATGTGAATTTGGGAGTGATATGTAATTTAATTTTCATTATATTAGACAAGTTAACGAGATCAACATTGTTGATGATAACTTCTGGGAAGAGTTTGATCGAGCTGGAAGTAGTGAAATTTGTACAGGATTGTTCTAATGTGAAATTTGTATGTAGACTTAGTGTTAAGGTTGTTTTTGTTTTCTGCCGTATACGATAATTAGTTTATCGAGCATTTTAGAATGTATAAAACTTCGATGCATATGAAGTTAGGTGTTAAGGAATGCTCGCCAGGTGTGATTGGCATGTGTCGTAATCATCCGCACTGGTAACAAGAGGAATGCTCGCCAGGTGTGAATATTGGTACGTGTCGTAATCATTCGTATTTGTAACAAGACCCTCTCCTTCTAAGATTGTGTTCAACACACGACACCTCACTTTGGACACTACACGTGTCACACTACCCATTAAGGAAATAGTATCCAAACATTTCAGAAGTGTTGTCCTCTTAACATATTTAATAGTCGTATATCGCTATTCCATATATATGAGGTACATAATCAATACTCAACTGCATATCTCGGAATGTGTGATGGAAACTCCGTTAATCTACTTGATCATTGAGTCTACACAAACTTCTTCAGTTAAGTTGACCCGAAAGGATATCCCCGACCTTTCTTAATGAACCTGAGGCTAGGAAGGGACTCTTGTCCAAGAGTAAGACTTGGACCGTCTTTATACAACAAAGTATCGGTATTCAACTTATGGACTCAAATGTTTCGAGCAAGTAAAGATTGACTCGTGACGAAGTATGTGTGATTGAAATAGAACTTCTGAACTTGTCACTTTCAATCAAACCTTGTCTTAATACTACTACACTAGGTGGCCTTGAGATGGAATTCTATGAAGAATGAATGAAGGAAAGAAATGACACTTAGCCAAAATCAGGCATAGTATCTAGAAGTAGACACTTCCATTTTTGACTAAGGTTGGTTCGGTTCCCGGCTGTGCATGGCATTTGAGATGGGACATGATGAAAGATCTGGTCAAACTATACACAGAACACATGCATGGAGGATGACCATGGCAACAATGCTACCTATAAACTTCGAGTCGTACTCATTTGAAAACGACGGAATTTCGCTATAGGTTCGGGTAGCTCCTTCGGATGGTGTAGACTGTCGACTTAGTTATGTTGGTATAGAATTGATAGTTTTATTTACAAAAGGGTTGAGTTGTGACTTGTGTGGTGAGACCTTCTCTTGTTGTAATTACATTCGTCTCGTAATCTTACTCTAACAAAACAGTTTATATGTCTCCACTTAGTAAAAGTATTGTATCCGTCTCAAAATTATAGAGTATAAATTTCAACTAGTCAAATTTAAACCAAACTGAACTAAATTAAATTGAAATGGCTTGAACTGAACTTCAAAGTACTGAATTTAATTGAAATGAAACTTTAGTTGAAATACTAAAGATAAACAGAAACGGTTGTAAAAACCCAATAACTTCTTGTTTGATTTAACTGAGAATCTTAAATTGAACTGTACTGAACTGAAGTTCTGTATAAATATGAACTAAGTAAACTAGAACTAAACTGATGAAGCTAAATTTAAGTTGAAAAAAAGAAAGAACATGATCATATCTCGGTTTTGGAACGAGTTTACGCGATCATTTCTCAAATCAAATTTTACGTAGAATTACTCAATGTAATAATGCATGGTTGAAATCTTCAAATACGTCGCCTCTTGATTGGTACGTACAAAAAAAAAGACTTAGCAAGAAAGACTATTAAAGAGTTCATGCCTCAAAGTCTTTTGGACCCCGAAAGGGACCCTCTCTAGGTTGTATATAGTATAGTTTAGTATATATTATGGTTTGAAAATATTATTGGTTTGGATTAGTTAGGACTTTTCTAAATTTTGATTTTCGGGTCGCATTGAATCTTTGATGTGAATTTAGACTTCATATATTTTTCAGCTTAAATCTAAACCAGTTTCGCTAAGTTCTGTTCAGAGATTCTGTTTCAGTTCGGTGTCTAGTTCATATTTGTATTTCAATTCATTTTAACTTAAATCAATTCAATTTGGAGGTTTTTAACTGAATCAAGCAGTAGACTAGGAAACTACAAACAAGGCATTTGATGTACCATGCTTCTATGAAATGACAAGAAATCTAGTCTAGAGCTACTATGACTTTGTTAGGTATTACTTCTAAGTGCTAACATTTGGAACTCTTTCTTAAAAAAAATAAAAAAAATAAATGAAGATGATCTAATCACGACCTGCAAGGAGGTCTGTTTAGGTGTAGAATTAAATGTAGAAACTTATGAATAATTTTGAGAGCTCACTAGTCACTATGCTATATTTCAAGCGCGTACTGGGTAAACCCCACATGTAAAGTAGTCTGCAAACTATATGAACCGACTTAACTGTATTGCTGCGCTAGGCAGTGGCCGAGGATGGTTGTATTTGCCTTAAAATTTGAACTCGTGATCAAGAGATAACTATAATTGTAATAAAATATACAAAAGCACACGTGTATTTCACTTTAAATTCAGTTTAAAACTTGAACTTAATTGATGTTATGTGAAGTACATATTTTAACTAGTCAAAATTAGTTTCAACTGAACTGAGTGGAAATTGAATTTGAGTTGAAAAAAACCGGCATTATTCTTAGAACTTTGGAAAGACAAACACGAGGTCCGCTTCCATTCTTTTTGGGCCTCTCTCAAGGAAGAGAGGTCTAATCACAAATGGGCCAGTTCGTGATGATTTTTGGCCTGGTTGTTGGCTAGCTAATGGTCTCACTTATTCTCACAAATGGGCCAGTTCACAGTACATTTCTCAAGAGATTTCTCAATTGGATATTTTGATGGGATCCCTATTTTGATTCAGAAATTTAATGGGAGGATTACAAGTCGGTACCTCTTGGCATACGTGATTTCACAAAAAGACAAAATAGTGACAAACATTATATTGATCACAAATGTACAAATTTTAGTTGGAAATGTGTACATTTGGGATAATTTGTGCAAAATGTACAGCTTAAATGTACATATTTTCTTAAAATGTACAGATTATTACTGTTTTGCCTTTATTTGAAATTTTTTAGGACACTTTGTTTTTTTTTTTTTTTGAAAATATGTTTGTAAACCATCCTTTGGATGTAATTTACCCAAATTTAATTCATTTACAAATTATACTACAGTAATTATTTTACACGGTAGAAAAGAAAAGAAAAACGTTAAAAAAAGGATATATCTAGTTCTTCATGTAATGCGTTCAATGCTTTTTTAGTGTTTCAATACTTAATACTTCATATGTTGTATCAATGTTCAGTTTTTCATGATTTTACTCAAATCACGTTTTTTCTTTAGACTTGCTCATTATTTAAACATTGTGTTAAACAGCTTACTTATGAATTATTATTCATACCTTACATCTTTATAAATATCTCCCATTTCAAATGGTTCCTCATATATTACACATGTTCGAAAAAGCCATATCACCCACCCAAACAACCATTAAAATCATTTCTCAATTTATACACACATGTTAAATGGACACTAAATCTTAGTTGTAGTATATATTAGGGCATATTCCTCTATTTTCATCTGTGTACATAGTAATGTAAAAGGAAGAGGAAAAAAAAACTCCTATCACTAGTTTGACTCGATTCCTTTTTCGAGTCAATATGCTTAAATCAAGCTCAAACACCCGAACCACCAGACATGCCGAGATCTTATGGATCAAGTTCAAACGTGAACTATGCCGAGCCTCTTGCTGTCTTGCATATGAACATAGAAGTTTATACTATACATATAATTTGAATGAGCCTACAAATTTAAAATTAGTCGAATGAATAAGGAATAAACATCAAACATATTCTAGGCCCACCCAGATACTGAATCAAAGACTCGAACCGAGTACTCGTAAAAATAATTTTACTGTTTGAACTCAATTCTCTTGTGAATTAGTCACCAAAATCACAGAATCAAGATTATACTCGTCTCAACTCTCAACAAGAAAACAACCTCTTAACCGATTCCAGCCCGCCCAATTCCCTTAGAGGCACTCTTGTGAAAGCTAATTTCTTACTATTCACGTAAAAAGAAGCGGTATATTACGTTTACACATAAGTTAAAAAAAACGACACTGGTTGAAGACACTTTGAAGAGAACTAATAGAATAACTTTTTCCTACCTTATAGTAAAAAACTTCAATTCTAAAAAAATTGACATTACTTTATCAAGAACTCGACCCATGTTACCCGAACCAAGTACTCGTTAAACCGCGTGAACTCGAGTCGAGCCCCATGTGAATTTGTCCCCAAATCAAGTCACAGTTAACCTAATTCAGCTCACAAGATCCCTGCCACCACCAACTAAGCACCTGAATTTTCACAGAGCACAAAATTACCATCGGAATCAAATTCCGATCCTCCTCATCAGCCGTTAAATTCACGCAAAGTGGAGGGCACTACCTTCCGCAATTCATTCTACCGCCCAAATTGTTTCATAACAGCACCAAAAACGTGTGGTCTCAGGAAAACAAAGCATAGTAGATCTCGAAACTGATAATTTTTTTATTATTACTCCTATTCTTTACCAAGATTTGATCTTCAGTTACCATTTACACACTCCTTCCCTTTCTTTATATATATACATACACCCCTGCCCCATTCTTTAGATCTCTCAATTTCGATCTAGCCCTTCTGCATTCTTGCAAGAATCAGGTGAGACCTAGATCTTGTTGTTTTCCTTGTTTTGGTTGTGTCTGTGAATTGGGTTCTTGTTGTTTTTTGTGAATTATGGCTTGTTGTGGTTGGTTGTAAGCGTTTGGAGGTGTAAAGGTTTGATCTTGCTGTTTTGTGTGCCTTGTTTTGGTTGGGTTTGTGAATTGTGGTTAGTTGTGGTTGTTTGTATGCGTTGGAGGTGTAAAGGTGTGATCTTGCTGTTTTTTGTGCGTCATTTGTGTGCCTTGTTTTGGCTGTGTTTATGTATTGTGGTTAGTTGTGGTTGTTTGTATGCGTTGGAGGTGTAAAGGTTTGATCTTGCATTCTTGCTGTTTTTTTTTTGTGTGCATATGTGGGATCTGGTTAAGTTCTTGGTAGGATGAGTATGGTGCTCATTTCGTGTTTGTTTCGCTTGTCATTTATGTGTTCGAGTGTATCGTTTGCGAGCAAGAGATCGTCTATTTTGATC
Organism: Plantago coronopus; assembly: GCA_036897195.1. NCBI lineage: Eukaryota > Viridiplantae > Streptophyta > Magnoliopsida > Lamiales > Plantaginaceae > Plantago > Plantago coronopus. Next base: position 16,865 of record JAYMSL010000165.1, read on the forward strand.
TGATGATATGTATTCATATAAGAGAGATTATGAGTAATTGTTGAAACTAGTGGGTGCTTGTTTGGATATTTTATGCTGAAGTTAGGTTGTGCATGTTGGTTTTTGTTTGGAGTTGTGGCCTTGAGTTGATCGAATGTGGCGTGACATGCAGATCTCGGAATGCGATAATGTAGTTAAATTGGTAACCTATACATAGTTGCATCCATAGATTTGATCATGACAGAATTGTATTTTAACTTACAATAATAGAATCGATTCATTTACACCTCGGATCTTCACTTTTTTGGCTAGATCTTCATATATAATTTGTGATATCCTGACTAATTTAACTAACGATCAGCTGCTCACATTTTCCATTGCTATATTTCTGTTGGATTAGTTATGATCATATGCTTTCAGAATGTTAGTGTCCTCAGTCATTCTAAGCCAAGCCATCACTAGTGCTGATTAGATCTTCATGTTTTTGTTCAATGGTCGATATTATTATTTTCATTAATGACCTGGAGATCACTTTTCACGCAACTCTAGTCTCATATGTGTGTTCTCGTGTTATTTTTGATAGTTCTTTTTCCTAACTCTTATGTTTTCCAACTATACGTTTACCTTTTACCCTGTGTCATCACTTTGAATCGAGCCTGTCGAATTTTCGATGAATCTGACCGACCTTCATCCCCTCCCTCCATTTCTGAAAACCAATCAACTTATTCTTATCCTGTAATTGTTGTTTGCAGATTATTTTATCAGAATTAGAATAATCAATCATGGGCACTGTTGTTGATGCTGCAAACAAGGTACTACTTCTTTGGACTTTTGTCACTCTAGTTCTTTATGATAATGTTGCTACCTTGTCTGTATTGGTATTGAGTCAGATCTTGTACACACTGTCTGATCTCATTTGCTTAATATAAATAGAGAAAAATCTAAATTCTGAACTGAAGAGTAGATTTCAACAAAATGCATTTTTCCCAATCTCAGACCAGGATGAATTCATTTGCCTATTCAAGAGTTTGCAACACAATTTTTTCATGGCAGAAATTAAAAATTCACTGCGAATTGAGCATCTACACTTCTTTAGGAGGTTGGAAGACCTTGTAGTTATCAAATATCCTTCCAGACTACAATGCATTTGTGACTTTCAAGGACAATTGCTAGCTTCTGTTTGACTGACAGTGCTACCTATGACCTTACTTTGTTGCAGGAAGTCAATGGAAGTGTAATTACCGACAAGAAGGTCAGCGTGATTTTTGTTCTTGGTGAGTCCTTTGTATACAGCATACACATTTGCCTGCAGTATTATTTTTGCATAAATTTTATGGCTCTCTTTGTTAGTTCAATCACTGAAATGGTTCTTGCTGTTCCTTATTTAAATTCGAACAGGTGGCCCAGGCAGTGGTAAGGGCACACAGTGTGCAAATATTGTCGAACATTTTGGATATACTCATCTTAGCGCGGGTGATCTTCTCAGAGCAGAGATAAAGTCTGGTTCTGAAAATGGGTACGACCTCTTTGAAGCACCATATATTATACCTGCATGGCATTACATGTGGTTTTTAATCCAACATCCGGAGCCAACCCAAGTCCAAACACTACACTAGTTTATCGGTCTGAATTCTTGAGATTATGGTTTTCCTCTTTGTTTGTGGAACGAGGTGTAGATGTACCTTATCAAGGTTGACAAGTACGGTGTGCAGCCCAACCCTATTTATTATCATCTATAGTTCTATACTACTGAGTTGTTTGATATAAACCCGACCACTACAGTGAATAATACTAGAACTTGCTTAATATGCTGTGGATTTCTCATCCTGATCGTGGCTCTACTGCTTATTCTTACATAATAGATTTTGATTATTATCTAATTCCTTCGTTATATAATATATATGCAGGACAATGATCCAGAACATGATCAAAGAGGGTAAAATTGTACCTTCAGAGGTAACAATTAAGCTCCTCCAACGAGCGATACAAGAAAATGGAAATGACAAGTTCCTTATTGATGGGTTCCCTCGCAATGAGGAGAACCGTGCGGCATTTGAGTCTGTTGTAAGTCCTTATTTCCTCGTTGTTGAGCTTCTCTTTCACTCTAAATGCATATGATCTATATGTTCTTTTTTCTTATTTTTGAAATTTTCTTTGCCAATTGACACGACCACCATAAAAAGGCTTTGTATTTGCTTTGTGTTTTTGCAGACTGGAATTGAGCCAGAATTTGTGCTTTTCTTCGACTGTTCTGAAGAGGAAATGCAGAAACGGCTATTGGGCAGGAACCAGGTTTGTACATAATTTTTAACAAGTTACAGTCTAACATATCCCCATGTCTTTGGAACAAAAATTTTCTTTTAAAAAAGAAGCTGAGCTCACATGATTTTAATTTTGTATTTTCTTTCTCAACTCGAAGGGTAGAGAAGATGATAACATCGAGACTATAAGGAAGAGATTCAATGTCTATATGGAATCCAGTCTTCCCGTGATTGAATATTACAATGCTAAAGGGAAGGTTCGAAAGGTAATATATATCTTCTTTCTCCTCTCTTTCCGGTCATATGGCATTAACAGTGTTTCTTTTTCATGTAATTTAGATTGATGCTGCAAAGCCAATTCAAGAAGTGTTTGAGACAGTCAAATCAATTTTCACAGCACCCAGCGAAAAGGTAAAATAATCATTTTGGAAGTTACTTTTTTACTTTATAAAACTAAGTTGGATTTAACCTTTGTTTGATCCAACCAGTAAGTCATCGGTTTCCTTGTTCATACAGGTTGCTGCTTAAACATGCTAGCACCACCCATTATTTACCCGAATTCCAGCTAAGGTAATAATTTTTGTGCAAAGCTTCGATTTAAGACATGTCATTTCAATATATATGATCACGTTAGTCATTCTTTTGTTGGTCAATCTGAGGCAAATGTTCTTTTTATCATCAAAAGGTTCTTGTTATGTTTTGACTCGAACCTTCCAAATTCAAGTTCTCGATTTCTTCCCTCTCATTGGCTTCAACTTTCGAGCATCTCATGTTAGACTCGTCATGTATTTCAATGTTCATGCCCTTGTCTACCTGCAACATTCGTCCTACTCAATCATTTGATATGCATGGGAACGTTGAAACTGATTCCCGTGTCTTTGTTTCTGCAGGTAAGCTTGAAACCTATTGGGAGTTTATACAAATTTAGGAACGTGATGTGTGTTACCAGTTTGCTCCTTCATGTAGTTAGACAGAATATATTTGTTGTTTTGATTGTGAGACAGAAAGAACTATATAGTATTATCAAGGCTTCTCGCCTTTGTCGTATGATTGTACTTTTGACGAGGCTGTTGCCTCCATATTGTTATATTCTACCGAATAACTGAATTGTACTTGTTTGATTTGTTTAGATTCTCTGATATCCATCTGATCTCTTCGCATATCATTGAATTGGCAAAGCAATCACAAGTTCTGATGCATCTCATGCCATTCCCGTCCTGTCTGTTTTCGAATCCTATAGTAATGCACTCAGGTTAACACAGATGTACGAGAAACAAGATACTCCCAATAAACACTGAATGTTTCTGCAATGAGATCTGCATGTCGAACCTCTCAGGCGGGCTTACAGCCTTAGCTTACGTATGAGTTCATTCGTTATTAATCTACTGACAGTTTAAAATGTAGAAGTCGCCTGTAGATTTCGACTGTAGTAATAAAAGTAACTGCATACTCCCTCCGTCCCAAAGAGCTTCACCAAGTTTAATTTCACATCTGACTTTGATTCAACCGATCCGGTAAAGTTCCATTGGACGGAGGGAGGGTGTATTGAATTCAATAGTTTTGATATATCAAGAGGAGACAAAAACATTGGAGAAAATCTTTGGCATGCTATCTATAACTTGTGTGGATTTGCTTTTTCTCATTTGCCCCACTCTTTGCTGTTTACTTGCCAAAACTGTCTTCATTTGCTCTCAATCATTCACTACACAAATTAGCTTTTTGTTCTCTTTCAATCAATCATTCAGATTCATTCACAATTACCTGTTTTGCTTGCCAAGACTTCATTTGCTCCCAGTCAATACACAGAATTTCCCAGCTTTGATCTCCTCACCATTTCTGCCTTTCTGTTTAGCCTGCACTGAGATCAATCCATCACTCAGCAACACATAATCTTATTTCATTTTTCAGTGCCCTGTTTTCCCCTGTTCCTATATATTTCAATTTTTGTACCTTGCTGTTTATGCCAAGGCATTGTTTGTTCCAAATCATTCACCTCACAATTTTTTCTGCTTCAATCATTTAAGAACACAGTACCCATTTCAAATTTCTGTTCCTCAAAAAGAAAAAGAAAAAAAAAAATCTTGGATAAGAAAAGCAAGAAGAGAAAGACCTAACATTTACAAATCCTCTGTTTCTGATAGCCCTGAGCTCCAGAGTACGTGATCTCATTTTCGAAAGCAATGGAACAAGCTTTGGTTGGAGCTGCTGTAGGTGCTACCATTCAAGTTGTGCTGCAAAATCTCCTTTCGGGATCCGTTACCTTTTTCGATGAGATTAAACGTGTGTATGGATTCAAGAAAGATCTGAAAAGGCTTGAGAAATCCCTGCTCATTATTCAAGACATTTTATCTCATGCTGATGCGACCCAAGTCAACAAGGGAGTTGCCGAACATTGGTTACAGCAGCTTGAAGATGTAGCTTTCAAAGCTGATGCGGTTCTAGATGACTTCCGGTACGATCTTCTCCGGAAAAAAGTCGAGAATCAAAACGGAGAAAGGAAAAAGGTAACGACCCTCTTCCCCCGTGGTTATCGCAAGTTGCTCTTTAGCATTAGAATGGCTTCTAAGATTAATAATGTCAATGTTGAGCTGGAGAGAATTAACAAAGAGGCAATTAGCTTTGGTCTCCAAGCAGCTGTTACAGGTGTTGGCCATTCTAGTAGTGTTGGGCTGCAGATGCAGACACGTTATCTTGATTATGCACAAACCAACTCATTCTCTGTTGAGCCAAACATCATTGGAAGAGATGATGATGTGTTATCCACAGTGGACCTGCTGGTTACGGCTCCATCGGATAGACCATTTACCGTCATTCCGATTCTTGGAATGGGTGGGCTTGGCAAAACTGCACTTGCTCGGAAAGTATTTCATCACGAAAGAATTGAAGCTCATTTTGGAAAGAAAATATGGGTGTGTGTTTCTCTTAGTCTTGATGCAATGTCTTTGTTGAAGTTAATTCTTGAAACATTAACTGGATCAAGTGTTCAAGGAATGCGAAGTGAACAAGCTGTGCTAGAGAACATTCAGAAAAGCTTGGCGGGTAAAAAGTACTTGCTTGTTCTTGATGACGTCTGGAATGAGAATTTCAGTGAATGGGATTCTTTTCAAAGATCGATATCAGGAATATCGTCTGTTATGGGCAACTGTATTCTCATTACTACCAGAAGTGAAATTGTTGCTTCCAATGTGCAAACTCCATCCACCCCTTCACTACGAAAATTATCTGCAGAAGAATGTTGGTCCATCATAAAAGCGAAGGCTTTTCAAGGAGTAGATGTCGTCCCAACAGAATTCGAAGAAGTGGGTTCACAAATTGCGAAAAGATGCGGTGGTCTACCACTAGCTGCCAACATTTTAGGGGGTTTGTTGCGTGGCAAGTCGAAAGATGAGTGGCACTCTATTCTGACAAACCAGCTATTGAGATTTGGTCGCGATGACACGGTGAAAAAAATATTGAAGTTAAGCTACACTCGTTTGCCATCATATGCACACAAAAAGTGCTTTGCGTATTGTTCTGTATTTCCACAAGATTTTCAAATCAACAGGAAACAAATGATAGAGCTTTGGATGGCTGAAGGATTTCTACAAGCTGATGAACGAAGAGATTTGGAAACGGTTGGGGATGATATATTCAGCCATCTCATGCAGAATTCTTTATTCCAAGATGAGGCACGGGATAAATTTGGCAATATTGTACATTGTAAGATGCATGAACTTGTTCGTGATCTGGCGTGTTCAATTGCAAAAGGTACGTATCGTGTTCGACATGTTGTGGTGAAGGATGAACTGGATGCCATCCCACAAGATCAAAGAAACTACTTGCGTACATTGTTCGTTACTGGATACATCAGTCATGATGTGTTTCCAGATGTCAAATATCTCTATGTATTAAATCTTAGAGGTGCAATGATTGAAGAGCTACCTGATGTGATAGGAAAGCTCATACATTTGAGGTTTCTCAACGCCTCAAATACCGGAGTCAAACAGTTGCCGGATTCAATCGGTAAACTTTACAATTTGGAGTCTCTGTGGATTTGTGAATATGATGGGGATTTGCTTAGGTTGAAGAGCCTTCCAAGCACCATAGTCGACTTGATTAGCTTGAGACATCTACATATCCCACTTTCGGTAGTATTGCCTCCGGGGATAGGAAGATTAACTTCTCTTCTTACACTTCCACACTACAAAGTTGGATTCGAGAAGGGATGCAGAATCGGAGAGCTTGGAAATCTTGTGAATCTCAAACAGGTAGAGATTCATAATCTTGAAAGGGTTACTGATAAGGAAGAGGCCGAGCAAGCATGCTTAATTAGGAAATAAAAAATTCTCAGACTAGTTCTCAAGTGGAATGAATCCAGACAAGGCGAAAGGGATGATGAAAATGTATTGAATGGCCTCCAGCCTAACATAAGCTTGAAGTCTTTAGAGATCGAAGGTTATAGTGGCACACACTTCCCATTGTGGACAACGAGGATGGCAGTACAGGATAAAATTGAAGTTCGGGGGAAAGTGCTTCTTAATCTGATCGAGATAAAACTATCGAATTGCAGAGAATGTAAAGAAGCTCCAATGTTCGGGCACCTTCCACGCCTGAGGCTTTTGGAGTTGGAGGGTTTGTGTAATTTGGGATCCATTGGTCAATCATTCTATGGATTTGAAACTGGTGGCACGACAAGCCTGATTGCATTTCCAGCACTAGAAGAGCTAAAGTTGTCGAAGATGAGAGATTTAAGTGAATGGGTGGACCTGTATGGAGCCATTACAGTGTTTCCATGCCTTAAAGTATTGGAGGTTCGAAATTGCCCCGAGTTGAATAATCTTCCGAGTCGTTTTCCATGCGTTGAAACCTTGCGAATTATTGAGTGCCCCAAGATGAAGAGTGTTTCGAGTCATTTGCCATGCCTTAAAGAATTGGAAGTCGATTATGTGGACTCTGATTTCTCTTTGGTGGATGTATGTAGCAGCACAAGCCACCTGCGGTCAATTGAAATCAGATATTTGCCAGGGCTTGTATGTCTGCCCGAGGAGGTTCTGGCGAAGAATAAAAATCTCAGAAAATTGAAGATACAAGGGTGTGACAAACTACTGCCACTGTGTGGAGATTGGGGAGGATATCTTGAGGAATTAAAGATATTCAATTGCCGAGAAGTCGAATCAATAATTCCATGTGTAAATGGGCTCACCTCACTTCGAGTATTGCAAATCAGCAAGTGTGGAAAATTGAAAGAGCTACCTCTGGATCTTAACAACCTTCGCCTTCTTGAACAGTTGTTGATATCCTATTGCCCACATCTGGAGTCAATAACTCCATACGAAGGAGGAGGAGGAGATTCACGACAGGCCATCACCACCACGACCTCACTACGAGAACTGAGAATCGAAGGCTGCCCGGGGTTGAATGCATTGCCAGTTGAGTTATTTCAGACCTGCTCTTCTTCCCTCCGGTATTTGACCTTGCGTGAGCTGGAAAATTTGGAGAATCTGGGCACAGTGTTACTGCCTAGTCTATCGAGGATGTCTCGTCTCCAGAAACTGACCCTCACTAAGATTCCCAAATTGACGAATTTCCCAGTCACAGAGGTTTGCTGTCGCTTGCAGCGGTTGGAAATTGGTGGATTCTCAAACTCAATAAGTTTTGATTCCTTCAACCAACATCTCAATCGCCTCCTCGAGGAAAGCCACCGCTCTCTTGAAGATTTAAGTTTGTACGGAAAAGAGTATTGGGACTCTCTGCCAGATCAGATTCAACATTTCAGTGCTCTAACAGAACTAGAGTTGCATGATTTTGGAAGAATTGAGGCTTTGCCTGACTGGATCGGGGAACTCTTTTCTTTAGAATTCTTAAGGATTGACAACTGCAAAAGGCTAAGGTGTCTGCCCTCTAAGGAAGCCGTGCAAAGCCTCACCAAATTACACTCGTTGCAAACTAAAAATTGCCCGCTGCTAGCGAAGAGGTGCAGAAAGCAAGAAGAAGCCACTAGTAGTAGTAGCAGTATGACTACTACTTCTGCTGCTGCCAATGATGGTTCTGAGTGGCCCAAGATTTCCCATATCAAATACGTTTTCATACATTGTAAGCTTCTCTTCATTAGTGATTGACTGATTTCATTTATGTATTTGTCTTGATGATTCTCTAAGCCACAATGCCACATCACTTTCGAGAACTGAAGATCAAATATTCTAACTCTTGCTCTTCTTCCCTCCAGGACTTGGCTGTCTAAGTAGGAGCTCCTGAGTTTGCCAGTGGCTGGATTCATTCTCAGATTCGGTAAGCCTTTTTCTCTCGAGTCTTTATACTCTATATATCGTCTCAAGGAGAGGTCGCTTCTCTCTTGAATATTTATATTGCTATGAAGAGAAGTAGAATGCTATGGCAATTTCTCTTTCTGGTGGTGACTGAGTGCATTGGTTTTTCAAACTTCGAATCAAATCTTTTTGTCACTCATCCATGGACAGTTATGTTCACAGTTCGATTAGGTGACAAATATTTCCTCTATGGTTTTGTTTTCTTCCTTGCCAAATGCCGAGTAGTAAACAATCTAACCTTTTAAAATTTTCATTTCGCAGATTACCATGCCTTTCCTCTCTGTTCTGCTTCTGTAAGGTCAGAATAAGATTCTAATTTACAGAACACTTGTGTCTAATGTGAGGTAGATTACAACAGCTGCATAAATATTGGAAGATCCGATCCGGGCAAAGCAGTTTTCACCCTTACTTAATAAGGTAATTTCACATAATCTGGATGAATGAGAGCAGCAAACTAGTGTGCAAATGTTGGTTTTCTTTCCGTATGCTTCTTTCCTGCTGCTCGGTGAACATTCCACCATATCACGGGGATTAATAGCTTTCGAAAGCTATTATCTTCCTCGATCTTGCTACAAAACCAAGACTGTCCTGTCATTCATTTTCTTTTGTTTCAGAATTCTTCTGGCTGGACTCGATTATCAGAGATGCATAAGTTGAGGAGCAACGGAGGCTAACTTGGAAGTCAGTTTTCGGCCTGATATCTTACATTAAAATCTACTTTCAATGTTACGGACACCTTTATTCTCTTTGTTGGATGTCAATTTGAATGTCTTCAGTTTCAATATTTCGTAAAAGCACCGTAGTATTTGTGTATTCTACCATTGAACCAATCTTCGGTTTCTGGTGCTTCTGCAACCATTCTGATGAAGTATAGTTACTCTCCATTCTATTCGTAATGCTCATCCGTAATGTTATATGAACTCCCAAGTCCAAAATCCAATAAACACTCTGAAAGCGTCTGCAATGAGATCTAATCGTTGAACCTCCTCCAGGCGGGGCTTAAGATTACGGATTTCTTCATCCAGGTTGATTTTCAAATTTCAATCCATCTGACCCCAAATCAACTCGGTAAAAGCTGCCTGCGACGGGGTTATTGGATCTTTTTAATGTATAAAATCAGAAAGAAAAGAAAACAAAATAGAAAGTCTTGGAACCTAGACTTTGTGGCATGCTTTCATTTCCTCTCATTTGGGATTTGGCCCACCATTTGATGTTTACCTGCTATTACTTCATTTGCTCTCAATCAATCATTCACTACCCAAAATCTTTTTATCTTTGCTGTTTACTTGCCAAGAAAGTATTTCAAAAGATCATTTCCAATATCAGCTCTGTTTTCTTCTGCTATATGTTGGGAAAAGCGAAAAAATTCCTGTAATTTGCTCCAAAGTCCAAACCATTTACTACACAATTTATCTGCTTTGCTTTACTCTCTGTGCCTGTATTTTCCTTTACACCTTGAGATCAATACATCAAGAACACATAATCCCATTTGAAATCTCTTCTCTGCTTTTCTTTATAGAAGGAAAAGAAAGAACAAAAAAAGGTCCATCTTGGACTAAAAACAAACAAAAGTTAACTGCTTTGCTTTCTTTTCAAATCCTCTGTTTCTATTTTTTTTTTGTAGAACAATGGATCAAGCTTTGATTGGAGCTGCTGTAGGTGCTACCATTCAAGTTGTGCTGCAAAATCTGCTTTCTTTTTCTATTGACGAGATTGCACGCGTTTATGGCTTCAAGAAAGATCTGAGTAAGCTGAAGGAGTCACTGGAACTGATTCAAGATTTTCTGTATGATGCTGAGGCGAAGCAGGTCACTGACCGAGCTGTGAAGAGTTGGCTGGTGCGGCTTGAAGATGTAGCTTTCAAAGCTGACGCGGTTCTAGATGAGTTCAATTACCAGCTTCTCCGGAAAAGAGTCAAGAAACAAGATAGAGGGACAAGGAAGGTAACCGCCTTTTTCGAAAATGGTGTTTCTTGTAAGTTGCTATTTAGCATTAAAATGGCTTCTAACGATGTTAACGATGAGTTGGAGAGGATTAACAAGGAAGCAAGTAACTTTGGTCTTCAAGCAGCTGTTACGGGTACTAGTCGTTCTAGTATTGTTGGGATGAACAAACAGCAAACTAATTCATTTTCTGCTGAGCCAAACATCATTGGAAGAGATGACGACATGCTAAACATAGTTAACCTGCTGGTTACAGCTCCACAAGAGCAAACAGTTTCTATCATACCAATTGTCGGCATGGGAGGACTTGGTAAAACCACACTTGCTCGAAAAGTGTTCCACCAGGAAAGGATAGGAGCTCATTTCGACAAAAGAATATGGGTGTGTGTTTCTGTTAGTTTTGAAACAATGGGTTTATTCAAAATGATTCTTGAGACATTAACTGGGGCAAGTGTTCAAGGAATGCAAACTGAAGAAGCTGTGTTGGAGAACATCCAGAAGAGCTTGGCAGGTAAAAAGTACATGCTTGTTCTTGATGACGTTTGGAACGAGAATTTGAATGAGTGGGATTCTTTTCTGAGCTCCTTATCAGGAGCTTCTTCTGTTAAGGGAAACTGCATTGTTGTTACTACCAGAAGTGAGATTGTTGCTTCGAAAGTGCAAACTCTATCCACCCGACCACTTCGTACATTATCGGGTGATGAATGTTGGGCCATCATAAAATCAAACGCGTTTCAAAGAGCAGATGTTCCAATAGATTTGGAAGAAGTGGGTAGAGTCATTGCACAGCAATGCGGTGGCCTACCACTAGCTGCCAAAGTTGTAGGGGGTTTATTGCGTGGCAAGCCAAAAGATGAATGGGTGTCTATTCTAACAGATCAACTCTTGAGATTTGGTCCAGGTGACACTGTCACAAATATATTGAAGTTAAGCTACGATCGTCTACCATCATATCTACACAAAAGGTGCTTTGCATATTGTTCTGTATTTCCACAAGATTTTAGAATCAGCCGGAGAAAACTAATAGAGTATTGGATGGCTGAAGGATTTCTACAAGCTCACGAAGGAAGAGATATGGAGATGGTGGGTGATGAAATTTTCAACAATCTCTTGCAGAATTCGTTATTCCAAGACGTGGAGTGGGATAAATTTGGCAGTATCGTATGTTGTAAGATGCATGATCTTGTTCATGATCTCGCATGTTCAATCACAGAAGGTATGCATAGAGTTCGATATCTTGTGATCGAGTCACTTCCAGATGAATCAGATGCCATTTCACACGAACAAATGATCTATTTGCGTACGTTGTCTGTCAATGGCCGGTTCATCAATGATACAATCATATACAACATATTTCCAGATTTGAAGTGTTTGCATGTCTTGAATCTCAGTGGTGTTAATATTGAGAAGATACCTGCTGTAACAGGAAGGCTTATACATTTGAGGCTTCTCAATATCTCACAGACAGGAGTCAAACAGCTACCAGAATCAATTTGTAAACTGTATAATTTACAGTCTCTATGGATTTGCATCAGCTTGAAGATTCTTCCAATCGCATTAATCGAGATGATTAGCTTGAGACATCTGCATATTTCAGAGTTCGTTGAACTTCCTCCTTATATAGGGAGGCTAACTTCTCTTCAGACACTTCCATACTACAAAGTTTGCCATGAGAAGGGACGTAGAATTGGGGAGCTTGGAAATCTGAAGAATCTTAAAGGAGAAATAGAGATTCAAAATCTTGAAATGGTTACCGGTAAAAAAGAGGCTAAGCAAGCAGGTATGTTTAAAAAATCGAAGATTGTCCGATTATGTTTCAAGTGGAATGAATCAAGACAATATGAAAGGAATGACACACACGTTTTGGATGGCCTCCAGCCTAATGCAAGCTTGAAGTCTTTGAGTATAGTTGGCTACAACGGAATAAGCTTTCCTCCGTGGACAATGAAGATGGTGGTACATGATGAAATAGAAGGCCATGGCAAAGTCCTTCGTAATTTGATCAGAATAAAGCTGGAAAATTGCCAACATTGTGAAGAAGTTCCGATGTTTGGCCACCTTCCACACCTGAGGAGCTTGAAGTTAACAGGTCTATCTAATGTGAAGTCCATAGGCCTATCATTTTATGGATTTGAAGATGGCGTCACACCAAGCACGATCGGAAATTTAAATTTCGGAGAACCAATGACAGTATTTCCAGCACTAGAGAAGCTTCAGTTGTCGAACATGACAGAACTCAGTGAATGGGTAGAGGTGGGAGGGGAAATAAGGGTGTTTCCATGCCTTAAATACTTGCAAGTTAAGGAATGCCCAAAGTTGAATGCTTTTCCGAGTCAGTTGCCATGCCTTGAACGCTTGACAATTGCGCAATGCCCTGAGTTAAAGAGTGTTCCCAGCCATCTGCCATGCCTTGAAGAATTGGAAGTGGATGATGTGGGTGCTGAGTTCTCTTTGGTTGATGTAAGTAGCGGAACGAGTCATCTCCTCTCTATCAAAATTGCATCTTTGCCGGGGCTGACCTATTTCCCGGAAGAGGTTTTGGCGAAGAATCAAAATCTCAAGAATCTGAGGGTAGAATATTGCCACCAGTTGATGAGTTTTGATCTGAGCTCATTAAGCGGTGGGTCATCTCTTGAGGAACTATATATATCTCATTGCCCAGAACTTGAGTCGATATTTCCATCTGCGAAAGGGCTCACATCACTTAGAAGATTGATGATCTGGAGTTGTTACAAATTGAAAGAGCTGCCACTTAATCTAAACACCATTAAATTTCTAGAGGAATTATGCATACACGGCTGTCCACGAATGGAGTCAATAATTCGACATGCAAGAGGAGGAGATTCACAGCAACAAGAAGGCATCATTATCACCTCATCACTCAGGGTATTGGTCATCAGGAACTGCCCAGGATTGACTGATTTGCCAATTGAAGTATTTCAGTCTTGCTCGTCTTCCCTCAGGATGTTGACCCTGGTTCAGGCACGGAAACTAATTGCATTCCCAAGTAGGGAGATTTGCTGTCTAAATAGGAGCTTGGTGAGGTTGGAAATCGGTGGATTCTCAGGTTCAATAAGTTTCGAATCCTTTAACCAACATCTCAATTTTGTCCTCCCCAATCTCCACTGTCTTCAATCTTTAAGTTTACACGGAGAAGAGGATTGGGACTCTCTGCCTGATCAGATTCAACATCTTACTGGTCTAACAGAACTGGAGATACAAGATTTTGGAATAATTGAGGCTTTGCCCGAATGGACTGGGAAATTGTCTTCTTTGCAACATTTATCGATAAAGAATTGCAAAAGAATAAGGCATCTGCCCTCGGAGGAAGCCATACAAAGTCTTACCAAATTATATACATTATGGATTCAGAATTGTCCATTGCTGGCAGATAGATGCAGGAATCAACAACGCACCACTAGGAGTACTGCCGCAAATGGTTCCGAGTGGCATAAAATTTCCCATATCACAGAAGTCGTTGTTAGATGACGAGTGACTATATTTTGAATGAACAATCACCTGATTGCTGATGCTGTGAACAAGGTACATCTATAAATGTTGTCCTATCTTTCTCTTCAAAGATGCTGTAGCTTATCTAGTTCTAATTTTCTCTGTAAATGTTTTTTGCTTTACAGATTGATTTCTAATAAGAATGAACAGTTAGCAATCATGGGAACTGAGGTGCTGCAGACAAGGTACATCTTTGGATATTGTTTCACCGTTTTTCGCGAACCAGTCAGTCGCTAACTATACCCGACTCATAGTTATTCAGTTGATTTTGTCGAGTCGAGCGAAATGCTTCTTATTTAATTTTGGTTGTCTAGGCAGTGATGAGGACACAAGCCATTCTATTGCACATTGCTAAAATGTTCATTTGTATGCAGTTGCAGTTTATACTACTTGACTGATAGAGAGCTATCAGCAAACGTAGTAAACAACGAAGATCATGACGATTCTAGGTCTGGATGAGTGCGCCCATTTCTGTCTTTCTGAATCAGTGTCGTGGAGTCCAAGTTACAGCATCTATACCCGATTTCATGGGGGCATGATCCAATTCCCAGTGGCATTCCCTAACAAGACAGTATGTATGATCATGTTAATCCAAATCGCAAGTTTAAAATTTGTAATCTTCCGATTCATCATGTCCTATAGTTACATTTTCACGGATATTTGGACCAATATGCATGACAGCACCACCCATTATTTGCCCCTATTCCAGCTAAGGTAATAAACTTCGCACAAAGCTTAACACGCTGCACTGAATTGTGATCGAATTAGTTCCTGCATCATGGCATTGAAACATCACTTGAGGCAATGCATGATTTGTTTAGATTCACGCATAGCTATGCACACGATCTTTCATTTAGCTTTTGCATAAGATCGAAATGGCATAAACCCAAGCGATGCACCTCATTCAAGGCCATTTGCTTTGTGAAACTCAACACAGATATATATAATACTATAAGATTAGCAAGACAGTCTCAGTAAACACTCTGAATGAGTCTGCAATGAGATCTAAACCTTAAACCTCCACAATATTGCATGACGATATTCTACACGTTAAGTGCATCTGCAGCACATTGGAAAACATATTTTACGTAATTGATTAGAAGATCCCAAAGAACATCAACAATGTTGAATTTCCAGTCTATTTATTGCCCCGAACGAATCCTGTAAAATTCTCTTGAATCGAATGAACACTGAATTATAGATATTTTCAGTAAATGAAAAGAATGGGAAAGAAGGTAGACTTGGATGCTATCCATAACTTGGAAAATGTATGGATTTGCTTCTCATTCGCCCCACAACCAACTTGTCTTGATGTTTACTTGACAATGCAATCTCTCTCATTCAAACTAGACGAAACTTCTGTGTGGTTTTCTCTCGATTTCTGCTTTTCTGCATGTTCACACAATCTCATTTCAAGTTTCTGTGCTCCTGTTTTCTCCTCTGGTAATTGTAGGGGCGGAACCAAGAGTTCAAATTATGTGCGAGTGAAAATTCACAACCAAGTCAATGAAACATGTCTAACTCTCCCTGTGTTGCCTGACATTTAATTTCAACATCGCCAAACTCACATATGTCTAACTCTAATTCGTGAAAAATAACGCAAAATTTCTGATATTGACCAAGGAGAATGTTCAAGTTAACTGCATTTACAGGGACGAAGGAATTAATACTTATGAGAAGAGATTATTCGACATATAGAAAAGTAAGCATGAAAATGTATTTGCTTCTCAATTTCCAATCTCACAATTAGAGTTTTATTCAACATATATAAAAAAAGAGAAAAAGGAAACGGACGAAGAATTGGAACGTAGACTTTGGATTTACGTTCATTCGACATAATAAATGTTCACATGGTAGATTTCCATGGATTTGAATATTCTCATATGGCTGCCACAACTCGTCTGTCTTTATGTCTACTTGCCAAGTTGCCAGACCAACACTTAATTTGCTCACTCATTCAATCATTCATTTACATAGCAGGCTGAATGAGGTTTACATCTGCCTGTTGTGGTAGTTTTGAGTTCCGATATGATTTCATTAATATCAGTATTCGTTCTCTTCCGTGCTCAAGCTGATACGCTTTTCTGTGGCATGGCATCTAGCTCTGTAGAAATGGCGATGTATATGATCAGCAAACTTCAAATCTTGTGTTAGGAAACGTAATTGTCACTTGAGCTTTGGATGGAATCCGCCCTTTTTGACAATGTCAAATTCGACTGGTATTATCCCATAAGCAGATCTAGAAGTACCTTAATACACTTGTAAAATTAACTGAACAGCTTGTTGGTGTTTAGGGTGTAAGAACAATGATATGAACAATAGAAAAGGTGTGATAGAAACTTGGATATCTAGACGGATCGTGTAATCACTTTCCGAACAAGATTATTCGACCCTATTTCAGCGCCTGGGTTGCACGAATACCTTGCGGGGATA
>JAYMSL010000166.1:0-33294 GCA_036897195.1 Plantago coronopus
ATACTGGTGTTCATCCCAGTTCTACAGCAGCAGGGGTCGTCGCAAGAGATACAGAAGGTCGAGTTATTGATTGGAATTGCAGTCAACTTCCTGGCCTTAAGGAGCTGATGTTGCAGAAGCAGCGGCGTGCAAGATAGCGGTCGAACATGCCATCAGCAAGGGCTGGTGTGATGTACAAATTAAAGGTGATTCTTTGGTTGTTATTAATGCAATAAATTCGTCTGCATAATGTTTGGCAACATATGGTGGCGTTGTTGAAGCTTTGAAGCACAGTTTAACTAGTTTAAACAGCATTTGTTTTTCACATATTCGTAGAAGTGGTAATTTTTTAACACATGATATTGCTCAGGGTGTTGAGCCGAGTACTGGATGAGATTAGCAGCTTCCTGTTGATATTGCTGTTCGTTTTATTTTAAAATGAAATCATATGTTTCATTAAAAAATAAAAAAATACCAAGCTGGTTCTGTTTTTATTCATTCATAAATAAGGCGAATTTCATTCACTACCCCTGTTAGATTTACTAATTACATCTGGATCCTATTAGATGAAACAATTACATTTAAATCCTAAACTGAATTTTCTAAATTTTGAACCAAACAAGTCTTAAACTTTTTTTTTCTTCTGCATCCTTCAACCTTTTAAAATTTTAATTTTAAACCCCGATTTTTTAAAGTTTTTACAAAAATGGTCATCTTCTTCAACCTTTCTTCTTTTAAAACGAAACCTCCATTGATGAACCTCCATTAATAATCTTCAAGCTTCTTCTTCCTCCTTCCATTTTTTTAAAAATTTTCTGTTTAATATTTCCGGAGATGCTCCGGTGGCGGATCCGCCACCGGAGCTGGTCAGGAAATATTTAAATAAAGTAAAAAAAAAAAGAGAAGGAAGAAGAAGAAGAAGAAAAGCTCAATCAAATAACCTTCATAAACTCCATTAATGGAGTCCTCTATTTAATTTTTTATTTTATAATTAATTTCAAATTATTTTTAAAACTTAAATTATTTGTAGTTACATTTATGTTAATAAAAATAAGTGGGGGTGAAAGTGAAATTATATAAAGTGTCAAAATTGCAGTTTAGTCCAAATAATAAGGATGTGTTTGTTGTTATTTTTTAAAATTTAGATTCAGGACTTAGATGTGATTGTTACATCTAATGGGATCCCGATGAGTAGGTGTGATCCAGTGGGGGTGGTATATGTAATAATCCCTTAACTGTATATAATATCACATCTAAGTATCTAAGTGATTGTTAGATATTAAATATGAAGCTAATATATACTCTCCTAATTTCAAGACAGTTGGTCGGTTTTGACTTATTACGATCAAACTTTTCGAATTTTGATAGCAGGTTAATCTTAAACTATATAAGGTTAAAATCTCTAAATATATTATACTATGAAATTAGTCATGAAATATCACCATGTAATTTTGTTTTATTTTTTGAAATGGCAGAAAATTATAAATACTTAGAAGAAGAGTAGGAGTACAAGAAATACTCAATATTACAAGACGAAACAAAATTATACAAAAAGCAATCCCTTTTCTACCTCAAATTATCTAAACCGGAACATCAAAAGCTCATGTGTCAATCCTTGGATCACATCACACCCTAACCAAAATGCAAATATGGGTTAAGTAATCCCATCATCGTGATTCGTGAAGATGAAGATGTACATCCACCAGAAGACCGGTCAATCGCCAAAGTATGCAATAACCAAAAGAATCGAGAACAAGAACGAAACCAAGAACCCTACACCGCACAAGTTTTTGTATAACATCCCTACACCCCATGTCTTTGCGGATTTCAAGTACCAAGCAATTTTAAATAAAGTCATGTAAGATTTAGTTCTCTACACCCTATGTCCTCAAGCTCCCAATTGGCAATTATTTTAAGACGGAATTGAACTAACTCCACCCTCCACCGGGAGTCATAAGATGGTATAACAGTAAATGAGAGGATTTGTAGGTAGGATGTCTGGGATTTGAGCCATGTCGAGTGCATGTTTATGTGTTAGTGATTTATACTTGTTAGTTTGTAATAGTTTGCCGATTTTTTTATTTATTTTTTAATCTAGCACTCTACCCTATGAAATCAAACAAACACGTGGTAAGTAATGTAAGACAGTCAAAGCTAAACTTCTACTTATTTCACCTGTAATGACCCGGTCACTAATGGACCGAGACCCGGCCCAACGGGCTGGCAAGGTTACTGCGGACTAGCTCACACACATTTCGTTCGTATGATACTGTCGGCTTTGGGTCCCGGTCCCCAGTCTAACATATATACCCGTTTATCTCAATTCCTCCTGAGCGATGTGGATGTGGGGTATTAATGTATTATCACCTCTCCACCACATCAATTCGTTAAAATCAAGTGACAAGTAATTTACGAAAAAACTTAATGGACCCAAAAGAACCAAACCACCTGACTTGATAATAGGCCTAATAAAGCGCCCATGAGCCCTGTGTATCCAATCCACTCAGATCCAGAAACCAAACCTCATCAAAACAATAATGGGCCAAGTCAACTCCTCCATGGCTCCACCGATCCAGTAAGGATCCAGTAAATATGGAGTCCTCCACTCCAAACTCCAAAGTTCAAAATGAAGCTCCTGCATTAAACAATATAAGTTCTATCTAGTTAGTTACATTAACAATTGTGTTTAGTTTTGAGATAGTTTTACTTAGTTACATTAAGTTCTATCGTATATTTAAAACAAACAAAGAAACTGTAGTAAGAATATTGGTTTTTTTTTTTTTTGAGTTCGTAGTAAGAATATTGGTTAGGGATCGGATCTATAAAAATTGTAACACTCAGATTTGGTAACGGATACACAATTACAAACTGTATGACCACTTGTGAGTTTTGACCAAAACCACAATGTAGGAATTAGGCAAACAAAAGGCAGATATTGATGGTTCATCGTTGTCATAAATACAAAATCTACGGGAAATACGCAATTTAAGAAAAAACGGCGTGTATTAGTACTTCCTATAGTGCACCAGTTCCTATTTAATGTATCAATATTCCTTGTAATGGATTAGTATTTCGGTTTTGTTTTTTTTCTTTTCTCCCAAGACGGACTCGGTCACAAATTAGTAAGTAAAAACATGAGGCTGGAAATGAAACAAATGGCACAAGATTTTTGCTCTTTAGCGTCTTAAGCTCTTACTAAGTCTTAAGCTTTCCTACTCAACAACTTGCCAGATTAGTAGCAACCACTTCTCAAGCCTTTTGATTTCTTAAATTTGCTCTTATTCTTCTGGTAAGAATCATTATCAATGGATAAGAGAAAGTGATATGCTGAAGGTGGATTCATAGTTTCTTCAGGTACTTGCGATTCTTTGTTCATTATACTAGTACTAACTTGTGGCGTATGTCATAGTTTTATTTTATATAATTATTATTTACGAGTAATACAACTCAATATAAATTCAATGTGTTTTCTATTAAGCGTTTCGAATACTTGAGCGTTTCACTCTCACTGAAATTTAGAGTAGCAAGCTACCTCCTCTCCCTCATGGCCAAAAAAACTATAGAGATACGTATTTCATTCTTTTTCCTTTTTATATATAAAAGTAACGGGTCTCCGATATAGGTTTTCAAAATAGTTGCATATGGTTTCCGATACCATAGATTTGAGAAATCATAACATACTAGTGCAATCTTTACAGCGCCTCTGGATGAATTGCTTTAGTGAATCGTTCGGTTACTTTATTATTGTCGATTTCATCGACACTCATTGCATGTAGAGTATTACATGCAACTAGTCAAAGAAACGTGTGATGATCAGTTTTTTTAAATTCGAACTTGATTGAATTCCCGAAACATAAAAGAAACTTATGGCTTGATTGTCATTGAATTTAGACTATGAGTTAAGGTCCAAACTCACCCAAATTAGCAATGCATTTCTCATTTCGGCAATGACTTAAGTATTCGAGATTAATCCATTTTTTTCATTCCCCCACTCTTTTGTCTCTTATTAACATCAAACAACATGTAAAGTAATCTTAATACTCCTACCATACTCACTTACACACCCTATTACTACCCTATAATTCCAAACTCAAATCAAACACACCAAGTTATTAACTCCGAACACCATTCACGAACTAGCAAAGTGACAATTCATGTTAGTAAACTCAATGTCAACCAGTTACTTATACATTTTCTACTCGGAAACCAGTCCCCGGTATTGGCACATCAAGGCTTGTTGCCGGCCGGGGAAGACACAGAAAAGCATACCGTTAATTTGAATCTGGAAGTATAATTAGTTAGTTTAATCCAGCTGGTTGTATGGCCAAGGTAATAATATTCGTGTGTGGATTGCCATGATTCCAGCCATCTCTATTATCATAAATACCACTAATGATGCAGTAGCAGCTTGATATTTTGAAATGCGCAAGTGTAGTTTTGACCAAGGAGATGAGCAGTTAAAATAATATTAATCTTTCATAGTACACGTTGCTCCAGAAAGTAGATGATGTTCCCAGATCTGCTTAATTTAAATCTTGTTAACATAACATAGATTTTGTGGGTTCGTGATTGGAGATTTTGTTTGAGTCTGTGCTTTTTTGAATTTCAAAAACTCCTACATACATATGTTCTCTTCTTTCTGGAGTAAATTTCAAGTAATACATTAGTAGTCCTAGTAAAACATTTCAAAAGGTATGTTCTTTCTGGAGTAACTTTCAAGTAATACATCATTAGTAGTAGACTAGTAGTAAAACATTTCAAAAGGGATGTATGTTCTTTCTTTCTGGAGTAAATTTCAAGCAATACCCTAGTAGCTAGTAAAACATTGTTAAATTCTAAATAAATTTACAACCTTGATAGATTTTAACCACCTTATAAATGATATCAATAGTTCGTATTGTCATTGAATAATCAAATTCGCACATGTCATGTACATAATTTGTACTATCATTAAGATTGCTTGTGCCATTCAACTTCTACGTACATCAAACTATTATACAAATATATGCACTCATAAGATGACAATTCGTACTCGTTTTTTTTTTTTTCTTTCCAAATTGTACTCATATTCCGGAAGACGGAACCTAGCTTCTTGAACATGAAACTTTGACGGTCATTAATTATGTAAATATTTATCCGAATCTCCCTAACTTAATAAATGTACAATTAACTCAGTGCAAGACTTTAAATTTCATTAGTTTAAATTTATATTTAAGTTAATTTCGTTCAATTCAAATATCCACTTTAGTAAAATGCTACTAATTTCACAATAGGAAGAAAACTATTGCTTGTTTATCTAATATTATACTCACTATATATTCTTTCTGGTTTTCTTACCTTTTCAAGTGAATTAAATTCAGTGTAACAATTATTATGTTTGACTGGGTGAATAATTTCTCCCGCTTGCGACTTCAGGTGAGAAATGATTGTGTTCTTTTTCATTGTAACTTTTTACGGTCATGAGTTTGTCCGTTAATACTTGTTGTTTAAGGTTAATGCAAAGTTTTATCTTTTTAGTTTTTGGCCCCAATTTTTAAATAATTTCTGTTTCTGTTTCTTTCTGTGATGCCTTTTTGTCTTGTAATACAGCTCTTCACGAGGTTGTGTCAGATTCACCCATTTTTTTTCAAAAATAAACTAACCAAATAATTCTAACGCCTATTTGCATTATTTACTACCTAATCTCTTCCCTTTGTCAATTTTGATCCGGTTATGTAGGAGACTAGGAGTCGTAGTATAAATTTGAATTTAATGTTTGGCGAAAGTTCTTTTTTATTAAATTGTATCGACTAGATTCCTTAATTGATTGAGACTCAACCCTTTACATCGGTGTAAATACGAATGACATGAACCACACATGTCGCTTGTATGATATTGTTCACTTTAAGTCTAAGCTCGCACATATTTGCTTTCTGAATCAAGCAAAGAGCCTCATACATTGAGAGCGTGAGCTATATACCCCAATCGAACTGACCTAGAATGTGGGGTATTATATCTACTCCATTTAAATTGCTTATGCCCCGTCAATCCATGGTGGGGTTATCGTATCCCGAAGCCATCATCTGCACTCCTTATGGGTTAAGGGATGGCTCCTCTCTGATACAATTTTAAAGTAAAATTTTACAAGCTAAAATTAGCGATTTAATTCTATAACAATTAACAAATACTTAATAAATCTTGTTAAGAACATAAACATGTTTCAATTAAAAAAAAAAATCTCAATCACCCAAATAGATTTGGAAAACTATATGAAATTTGAGAAATTGTTTCCAGTTTTTTAATTATTCAAACAAAATTAATATATACTAAAATAATATTTAAAACCAAAATTAAAATATACTCTAGAATACAATTTAACTTATTATTTAACTAGTATATTTTGAATGAAATGCCAAAATGTAATAACATGTACAAGTAGATCAGTTTAGACAGTAATTCCTCAATCCCGCTCCAAACTTTGTATTTGACTGTTGATTCAGCAAATCTGGAAGCGATTAGTTTTGAACATTGTAGTTTTGAATATAAATAAAAGTTCAATAAAAAATTGAAATGAGAACTGTAAAGAGTTGGTACATTCAAAATGACAAGATTGAAAGGTAGGGTTGGGACGGAGTAAGTGTTAGTAAAGCTTAAATACGTCATTGATTACCGTCTAGTCAGGAAATTAGAAATTTACCTAATAAATTCCATGTATATTCATGTATATACAAGAAGTGTATTCTTTCAAATTGCATAAGATGAAAACTTTGGGCTCCATGTGAAGTTTATAAAACATTTTGTGGTAAAAGTGCAATAAATTTGAAAAAAGAAGTAGCCAGTATTTATGTTATCAGCATTATAATAATGTTGGGTTCTTTAGTATATTTAGCTTTTCCTCCACACTCTGCTCTCACTCTGTTCATAACATGTAAAGATTCCAAGTGTCGTAGTACCTCAAACTCACTCCAAATCCCATCACATTTCCCCTCACTCTCACTCACTTTCCCCCCTCTGTCTTTCCAACAGCCATGGGAAAAGCATCAAGGTGGTTCAGGGGACTCCTCGGGAAGAAGAAGGACAAGGAAAACGTGGATACGAATTCAAACTCCAGCTTTGATACCAACAAGGACAAGAAACGATGGAGCTTTGCGAAATCAGCTAAGGATTCAGTTGTTCCGCCTAAGGAGGAGAAGGACTCCTCCGCCTGGTTAAGGTCTTACATTGCTGATACAGAGAAAGACCATGCTATTGCTGTTGCTGCCGCTACTGCTGCTGCTGCCGATGCTGCTGTTGCCGCTGCTCAGGCGGCGGTTGCAGTCGTGCGGCTGACTAGCCGGGGCGGCCGGGGCGGTGGGAAGGAGAAGACTGCTGCTGTCAAGATTCAGACAGTCTTTAGAGGCTATCTGGTAAGATAAACTTTTTTTTCTTCGGTTAGACGCGCCCTATGTGTGTTTTTAATTATAAAAAAGGTGTGTATAACTATAGACGATATAATATAATGTTTTTTTTTTTAAAACAGGATATGATATAATGCTTTGTTATTAAAATATTTGATATTATAGTGCAACTCAGATGTTAATACGAATTCTCACCAAACTTTAGTTGGGGTTCGAGTCGATGTCGTTTCAAAAAAATATATTTGAATCACGTTTGTATTTGTTTTCCAATGATTATGACTGTTGTGTTGTGGTGAGAAGTCACTTTTAAAATTTAATTTTCATTAATTGATGTGGTACAAGTTTATCAAGTGGTATAGTACTGCAAATATACAGTAATTTAATTCAGTTGTTTTCCTGTCTGCACTGTGAATAATTAGCTAGTCAAATACATTAATTAATGACATTTTTGAACTTATGAAATATTCTTGGTTTGAATTTATCCATCATTTCTTTTGACTTCAATAAATCTCTATTCAAACTCCAGTTCAAAATTTGAATAGAGATTTACATGGAAATCTTTCAACATTTATGGCATTAATAATTATACTAGTAGGGTACAAGTAAAAATTTCAAGTTTGAAATTTGAAGTGTGCCATTTGAATTTGGTGTCTAAGTGTTACTATTTGTGTCCAAAAGATGGATATGTTTGTATATTAGTTGGACTATTTCTGCTGTCTCTTTTTCTTGATATGATCTTAATTTGGTAAAATCTGACAGGCCAGAAAAGCACTAAGAGCTCTAAAAGGGCTGGTAAAGTTGCAGGCACTTGTTAGAGGCTACCTCGTTAGAAAGCGAGCTGCAGAAACTTTGCATAGTATGCAGGCTCTTATTCGGGCCCAGGAGACTGTTCGCTTCCAAAGGGCCCGCCGTTCCGTCAACAACCAACCCGATATCAGAAGTCGAAAGTCAATTGTGAGTTTGAATTTCATTATGCACTAGTAGTGAAAAGGGCTGCCAAAATGACACCGCGACTTCTCATGTGTTAGAACTTCTAACACGTGAGAAGTCGTGGTGTAATTTTGGCAGCCCTTTTCGGGTTTAGAGATAATTTTGTTATTAGTTTGGGGAAATCTTTGGATATTAAGTCATATACATGTTGTTAATTGAGTCTGAATCACTGAGTGGTTTTTTTCAATTGCAGGAGAGGTTTGATGACACTAGGAGTGAATATCACAGTCATAGCAAGAGGCTCTCTGCTTCGTATGACCCCTATCTCAGTTCATCCGACAAAAGCCCGAAAATAGTTGAAATTGATACCTGCAGGCCTAGATCAAGGTCGCGGCGAATGGCCCCTTGCATGTCAGAATATGGTGATGATGATCATTACTACCATGCGGTATCTTCACCCCTTCCATGTCCGGTCCCAGCTCGTTTATCCATCCCTGATTGTCGCCACATGCAAGAGTTTGACTGGGGATTCATGGGGGAGGATTACAAGTTTGCTACTGCACAAAGCACTCCGAGATTGGCTTGTTCAGGGCGGGGGAATGTGCCTATTACCCCACCCAAGAGTGTTTGTGGTGGATGATTATTTAGGCCTTATTCGAACTGCCCAAGTTACATGGCGAACACGCAGTCTTTTAGGGCTAAATTAAGGTCTCTGAGTGCCCCGAAGCAGAGGCCGGAACCTTGCACGAAGAAGAGGCTGTCGTTGAACGAGATAATGGCGTCGAGAACTAGCTTCAGCGGTGTTAGAATGCAAAGGCCACATCATTACCCTCAAGTTGAAGAAGAGTTCGAATATGAAGAGAGGTAGCTAGCAGCTAGTGTTGTGTGTTGTTAGAGTTTGTTGATTGAGTTTCAGAAGGTTGGAATATGTTGCATAGATAAGAAAAAGTTGGATGAGATTAGAAGGTTGCTACTAACATAAAACACTTCTAGATCTCTTGCCTTTCTTTTCCAATTGTTCTGTTGACAAGATATAGAGATACAACAGAACAGAACACATCTGCTTTGTGTAAATTCCTTTCACTAAATTATGTTGACATCAAATATTAAAATGCAATCCTTTTTTTGTTTTGTGAGCATTTAAAAATTTCATTAAGAAAAATCCAAGAGTACAAGAACAGAAAGATCTGTTTTCAAGATACATCACTTGACAGCCAGGTTCAGCAAAATCAAAAGGAAGATTACAGAAATCTATCGCATCCCGATTGAAATCATGGCATTGTCTATGCGACAACTGGTTTTGTCTCCCTGCGTACATGTTGCGCAAGAACTTCAATGAAGGATTGGGTGAGCACCTTAACCGAGTCTTAAAGCGCATGGAATTCTGATTCGATCCGATACCTTAAATGACTAGTAAGGCGTCACCTTATAGAATGACGCGTTCATAGTTCATTTCCTGAGCCGGTTCTAAGGCCATCCGTGCTGCTAGTAATTAAGACGCCCCCAGCTCCAGTCGTATTGTGGTGTTCAGTTTTCTGCGCTTCCACACTAAACACAGCCCCTTAAAGTCTCTAATTGCGACTGCAATCCCTCCCTGTGTGTCTTTCTTGGGGACTGCGGCATCGAATTTTATTCGAGCCATCCCTCTTCGGGCAGCTGCCAATGAACCAAGGACCATGTCTGGGTGTCCTGTTGACCCACCGGCTGGAATACATTTGGACGCAAGAATGCAATCACTTTTCCCATGAAAAAGTTGAAGTACAACAAAATAACTGATGTATATTGGAGCCCTAGGTTATTTAGTCAATGGCAGAATTCTTTTTCCAGGGTCTCGGAATTTTTCACACAAGGTTCTGCATGTTTTAAGGAATTCGGGAGGAAAGGAAAATGAGGAAAGGAGATGTCTGCGATGGTTTCGTAGCTCTGTATTCTGTCCTGCACCAGTGTTTCTTTTTATCAGGAGCGAGTTGGAGCCCTTAATTGCAATGACCCGGAGACAGAAAGGTATCAAGCTGTGTTCTTGACAGGTTGTAGACTGATACATGTGACTTTCTGTACAGGTGTAGAATGTATTCTGGAGAAAAACCAGAATGGTTCATGCAGAATAAAGATACCTGCCTGTGCTACGATGACTGTAGCAGAGATGAGGAGACCCTTTGAGCGCTCAGAAAAGGGAAGGCCTTGCAACGTCCTGACATCAATGGAGTTGTACTTCAGATTCTTAATTCACAGTGACGGAGTCATGCTTATGAAATCCATTCAACACGACACAGGAACCCATATACTCTTTGATAAGCACACTGTAATTATAAGAATCTTTGGTTCTCAAGAAAAGATTGTTATTGCTGAGCAGAAGCTAGTGAAGTTGGTTCCTACTTTATCATGAGAGCAGACAACTTGAGACTCACTAGACTCTGCTCAGCCTCGCAGTTGAATCTTAAGTGGTCTACTCTCATGTGAAGTAAGAAGGGAATTCACCAGCATCTGCTCAGCAATACCAATCTTTTCTTGAGAACCGAAGATTCTTACAATTATGCTGTGCTTATCGAAAAGTATATGGGTACCTGTGTCTTGTTGAATGAATTCCGTAAGCACGACTCCATCACGTGAATGAAGAATCTGAAGTACAACTCCATTGATGTCAGGATGCTGTAAGATCTTCCCTTTTGTGAGCTGCTCAAAGGGCCTTTTCATCTCTGCCACAGTCATCGTAGCACAGGCAGATATCTTTATGCTGCACGAACCATTCTTGTTTTTCTCCAGAAAGCATTCTACACCTGTACAGAAAGTCACATGTATCAGTCTACAACCTGTCAAGAACACAGCTTCAAGCATGGGAGTTGAGATGAATGCAAATATTAACTTCATAACAACCAAAAATGAAAGACAGATGGATACCTTTTTGTCTCCGGGTCATTCCAATTAAAGGGTCCAATCGCTCCTGATAACAAGAAACACTGGTGCAGGACAGAATGTCAGAGCTACGAAACCATTGCTGACATCTTACTTTCTGCCACTGTAAACACCCAGGTAACACTTTCCCATCCAAGTGCTCAAGAGCCTTGGCTGCCTCAAAATATAAAGTCCCATCAAACGTAACTCTGGCTCTAATAAAGCATCTTTCAATTCGGGACGGAAGACTTCAACACGGACATGATTACCATATGTGTTCCTTCTGGTTCTGGGC
Source organism: Plantago coronopus (assembly GCA_036897195.1). NCBI lineage: Eukaryota > Viridiplantae > Streptophyta > Magnoliopsida > Lamiales > Plantaginaceae > Plantago > Plantago coronopus. Next base: position 11,473 of record JAYMSL010000166.1, read on the forward strand.
ATATAAGGAGCTATTTCTCGCGGAGTCAGTGTCCTGGCCAAACCAAAAGAAGTGGTGTTGGGATAATAGGAATAATTTCAGTCTGCAGATTCTTGACACCCAAAACAAGAATTCTCAAAACCGCAACACCAAGGTGAACTTTACGGATTCTGGTTCTTGATGCGGCGACGTTAACTCAAACTCATCTTCTGTATAGAGCCTATAACAAATCCCAGGTTCAGTTCTCCCAGCACGACTAGAGCGAGTTGCAGACATAATGACAAGCCTAAGGTCAGGCCTCTGACTGTCTGACATAGTAGATCTCTCAACGATGCCAGGAGGAGATCTGTGTTTAAGCTTCTTTCATGAGCCTCATCAACAATGATGCAGGAAACACCAGACAGTAGCTTGTCACCCATGCAGTGCTGCAAAAGGCAGTGGTCCGTGATCACCCTTGATCCAAAATCCTTAAAGGATAAATATGATGCATGCCAGGTAACCGGATAGCATCCCAATATCCCATGCTTTCTTCATTAACCCTTTCCGCCAGTGACATGGCTGGTTTCGTGGCTGAGTGCAGATAATAGAATCCTGACCACAAACTCAAGAATCCGCAAGAAACTGAACCAACTGTGTGCTTTTGCCTGGAGCAATTTCTCCTATAAGCGCTGTTACATGTAAAATTTCAACAATTTCACCCAGATTCTCTATTTTTGATGGCATAATTGTAGTTACTGTGAAATTGTTGAAATTTAACAGGTAACAACGCTTATAGCAGAAACTGGTTCAGGCAAAAGCACACAGTTGGTTCATTTTCTTGCGGATACTGGAGTTTGTGGCCAGGATTCAATTATCTGCACTCAGCCATGTAAACTTGCTGCCACGTCACTGGCATAAAGGGTTAATGAAGAAAGCACGGGATACTATCTGGTGACCTACCATGCATTATATTAATCCTATAAGCATTTCGGATCAAAGGTGATATTTATGACGGACCACTGCCCTTTTCAGCACTGCATGGGTGACAAGCTACTGACTGGTGTTTCCTGCATCATTGTTGATGAATTCAATCGACATTAAACTTAATGTCACTCAATCGAATTTAGCAATAAACTTAATACTTACAGTCGGAATTCAAGAACAACAAGCTCAATGTACATGAACAAAAGCAATATACCTGTTGGTTGCGTATTTGTTTCAGAATGTCTGGCCTACAGACATAGATTGGCAGTCCATCTTCCATCCTTTTACACTCCCTCTTGATAAAACAGTACACTTTCTCCCACTCCATTCTTCCTCCCCTACCAAACTCGAAAATGGGAGCATCCTCTTCTTACATGCCCACCATGGAGTTCCAACCAATTGGAAATAGACCTCATTCCAGCCTTGAACCCCTTCCTCTTCTCCATCAGACACTTTTCATCATCGAGCCGTTTTCTCTGGCTGAACAGCTCCTCCCAAGCTTGCAACGTGTGTTGCTTCTGCTTCTTGACCAAGCGAGAAGCACTCTCAATCTCATAACTCAACATAAGACTGCATTTAGCATCCAATTCCACCTGATGAAGCCACCTGGACATTACAATTGAGGCGGAGTTAGCATCCGGAGAAACCACCCTTTTAAAAAGACAAATAAAATACCAAAACAAGATCGAAACCTTACACTGTTATCACAAAACATCATGCATGCTGTACCAAAACATTGTATCGAAACATTACACGTGTTACACCAAGTCATTATTCAATTCGCAGCTCTAATTTTCCATCAAATTCTTTCATTCTTAAATATTACACATACTCCATCAAAACATTAGATTCTTTATAAATGATATTACACATTCTTCATAAATAAATAATAAAAATAGACGGCTTGAAAACTAAAAAAGTAAACCTACATCACCAAAACATTACACACTCAAAACAAAATAGACGATTGAAAACTAAAAAATTAAACCTGCATCACCAAAACATTACCGTCACCGTCAACCGTCAAAACATGAGACATCATAAGCTAAAACATTATACTTTGTAATTTATGCGAGGGAAGAAATCGAGGTCGTAAAAACCCAACCTCATCTCCCACAACAGAGCCATGGTCTCCTTAACTCAATGCTGGTAAGATAACTCCGGTAAAATGAAATCCGATCCGTCAGAATTGATCAAGTTAGCCGGCTGGAAATTAAGCTCGTGCAAAATTTCCACCTCTGACTTCTGCATACGACGCCGAAACTGGGGTGGCGCATCTTCGGATTCCGGCAACTTAATTGCCTGCATTTCAAAATAAAAATCATGATTTTCAAAATAAAAATCAAAATAAAAATCATGTTGGCATAACAAAATTAGAGTTTTATCAATTAAACACCAAAACTGAAACAAAAACCATGAAAAGAACCCCGATCCGTCAGAATTGATGGAATTAGCCGGCTGGAAATTAAGCTCGTGCAAGATTTGCTCCGCCTCTGACTTCTGCATACGCTGCCGTCCGTACAGCCGTACGACGAAATTGAGCCGGCGCCTCAGCGGATTCCGGCAACCTAACTCACTGCATTTCAAAATAAAAATCACGTTGGCATAACAGAATTAAAGTTTTATCAATTAAACACCAAAACTGAAACAAAAACCATGAAATGAATCATTTTTCTTTCATCTCTAAAGTTACCTGAGCATCGTAACAAGTGAGGAAATGAAACAAAAGAAGAAGAGACTGAGTGTTGAGGGGGAAACAGGGATGAAGGAGGTATGGAACAAGTGATGAAGGTGTTAAGAAACAAGTGCAGAAAATAGATTTTGAGAACAGTGACGGCGGACTGGCAGTGATGATTGATGAAGATGATAGGTTTAGGTTATATATATATCCACCAAATGGAACGTAACTGTTGTTCATCATTTATGGTATCAGGAGCTCAGCCCTGCAACAGCTGTTCCGGCCTCCGGGGCTGAGTAGTGAGTCGCGCCTGAAATTAACTTGATTTTTCATACTATAAGTTCATAATTCAACTCGAAGGGGGTCGCAGAGAATGCAAATCGCGGCCTGCCTATACTACGGCCTGAGATAGCCGAGCTGGATGATCATATCGGTAATGTAGAAGGTACGTAGCTCAGTAGGGAGACAACTCGCGACTCAAAACATCCGCAACATCATTACATTCACGATATACAAATACATGTTCACGGTAATTAAGAAAGCTATGACGGAGATTCCTGATCCATGTCATCAGAGTCGGGTGCAATCAGCGCTCCGACTGAATGTTACTTCTTTACCGGCGGTATTGTGGTTATTAGGGGCGCAGCCATGAATGAAACTCGGAGGTGACTAAAATACTATTTTTAGAATTTAAGTGTGGCGTACTAACAAAAGATTCAAAAGTTTATTAACAATGTTCAAATTTGAAAATTTGGATGGCGCGACCATCACCTCCCGCCAACCCTTGTCTCCGCCCCTCGGTTACGATTCCATCACTTAAAGTTGGACTTTTGGGTGTGTTTGGCAAGAAACCTCAGTAGGTATTCAAAAGGTACCTCAGTAGGGAGACAACTCGTCGACGCAAAACATCTACAAGATCATTACATTCACGATATACAAATACATGTTCACGGTAATTAAGAAAGCTATGACGGAGTTTCCTGATCTATGTCATCCGAGACGGGTGCAACAACCTCTCCGGCTGAATGTTACTTCTTTACCGGCGGTATTGTGGTTATCAGGGGCAGAGCCATGAATGAAACTCGGGGGTGCGAAAATACTATTTTTGGAATTTAAGTGTGGCATAATGACAAAAGATTCAAAAGTTTATTAACCATGTTCAAATTTGAAAATTTGGGTGGCGCGACCATCACCTCCCGCCAACCCTTGTCTCCGCCCCTCGGTTACGATTCCATCACTTGAAGTTGGACTTTTGGGTGTTTGGCAGGAAACCATCTCTTGTAATTATGTAATTTAAGATCACTTCTCTATTAATTAGAGGACTTAGCTTTGGGCATAAATTTTATTGTTTTAGATTTAGTTTTTGGAAAGGTAATTTTGTTAGAACTAGATTCTTGCCACGTGTTATTATAAACCCCTGTGATTTTCTTTCTGTTATAAATATTTACCATTTTGTATTAATAAAAGAAACACCTCACCGGCTTGGACCTACACAATTGAAATCATAGGTAGAGTCGGTACGAATAGAAAGGCGGGTGACACCTAATTGAGTAGCAAGCTCCAATCCTGTCTTAATTGACATGCCATAGCTCGAATGTGTTTATGGTGGCTCTGCGCCTCTGCCAATGAATCCAATAATCGTAAAAGTACCTGTAGAGTCACAAAAGACACCACCATTAATTCATGTCAAACCACTGCTATTATAAACATACCCGTCAACATTCACAACAATAAAGTGGAGGGAGATGTGATGTTTCGCGGAAATGTTGGTCTAAATTTAACAACTAAATCCTTATGCAAAAGACGGAAGAAGTGATGAATACAATCCTCATCAGTATCGAAAGATAACTCTTTACATGTTTTCCAAATCAATCACCAAATATGTAAGAGATCATTCACGACTATCATTATCGGTTAAATTAAGTATACAAAACTAGGTACATACAACAAGGCCGGGTGGATACCACGCAGTGGCGGAGGGAAGGGGGTCCAGTGGGTGCACTAGACCCCCTGAAAATAAAATATTTTTTTAGTATATATATACTATGTTGTATTTTATATATAATAACTGAAGTAGAATTTAACAACTTGTTGATGTGAACCATTGGTAAGAATATCAATTTCTATTCCTCCGATTGCCCTACGTCGTGCGTGTTCAACTATTAGTAGTAACTAATTTTTTCCAGTTATTATTTTACCTTGCCAATTTTTCTTCTTTCATCTATTTTTCTACATCACTAATTTTTTCTTATTTCAACTATTTTGTACCTTACCACTTTGCTTCTAAATATAAAAATTCTTATAAATAGATATCGATTTGCTATACATTTTCTCTTCTTTCATCTCTTTTTTATATTAATAATTTTTTTCTTATTCAGCTATTTTGTACCTTACCAATTTGCTACTTTTTCAAATAAAGAAAAATCGTTTTCTTCTAGATTCTTGTATAAAAATATCGATTTACTATGTAATTTTTACCATTATCATTTCATTTATTTAAATTATATTATTATTTTGTATCTTACCAAATTTTTTATTATAGGTTCTTATAAAAAGTTCAAATTTCTAATTTCACCATTTACTGCTAATGTTTTAAATTTTCACCATTTTAATTTTTCACATTGAAGAAGTATTAGTAGATTTGTATTTTGGGTGACTCAATTTTCTGGCTCCGCCACTGCACCTAACATCAAAGTTTTCCCGTTCTGTAACCATATCCCACCAATATATTTGCACCACATGTAAGTTGAAAATTTTCAGTAATGACATCCAAGAAAAAAAGAAAACCTTATATATTCATGTATATAGATTATTATTTTTTTTTTTGTTATTTTTTCATTTAAATATACTTATGTTAGAAATAAATAACAGTAACATTTTGGACCCTTGTTAAATTTCGTCCTGGCTTCGCCACTAGTAACCAGCCCCGGGGCATATGGGGTCGTCTGTCCCCCTAAAATTTTAAAAACAAATTTCTTGTAAGTAATACTTACGATCTTTTGAAGATTTCGCCCCCTTAAATATTTTCTATTTTTCAAATTTTGAAACTTCAAACTCGCGAAATAATTGTGAATATGAAAGTTCGCTCCGCTTATCGTAATTCATGGGTCCGTCCCTGCACCAAGGCTACCAAAAAGAACACTTTATGTGTATCCCACGAGTTTGATTAACACGTTTTTACAACGTTTACTGGCTAGTTTCCCTGCATTTAAGGTAGGAGGATAAAGAAGACCTCATCTGAGTAAACTTGAAACAAAAGGGAGCTCGAATTTTACGTTGAAACTTTTTGAAAGATATTTTCTTTTATGAAGAAAGCGATACATTTGCAACATCCAATCACAGTCTAGCTTAGCTAGATCCATCGGAGAATCCATCAATCAATCTCCGACATACAAAAATTCTATGATCGATATTTCCCAACTAGACATCTCAAGTTCTTTCTTTCTTCCTACAGATGAACAAAAACACTTTTGTGTTAAAAAAGATTTAAATTTTCAGATCAAGATCTCAGCTTTCCTATTTTTGAGCGAGCTCACTCTCTGCCATTGATTTATCCTTCCATTTCTCCTCATTTGACTCAACCCCTTTTCGTCATATATCATAAAGTTGCAATCTTGCAAATTGCAATCCTTTTTTTGAATTTGGTTGAGGTGATAAAATACCACTTTTAGGCAGCATGAGGGAGGGTATGGGGAAGGTAGCGGTGGGTGCGGCGGTTATCGGCGCTGCTGCGGTGGTGGGGGTGGCTGTTCTGGTGGTTCGCCAGAGGATGAAGACAACTGGGAAGTGGGCCCGGGCGGTGGCAATTTTGAAGGATTTGGAGGAAAAGTGTGGGACCCCTGAAGCCAAACTGAAGCAAGTGGCTGATGCAATGACTGTGGAGATGCATGCTGGATTGGCATCTGAGGGTGGTAGTAAGCTTAAGATGCTTATCAGCTATGTTGATAATCTCCCCACTGGGTAATCAATCAATCCCTTGCCTTTCTAATTCTCCCTTTATTAATATAATATTAATATCTCCGTCTTCGATTTAAATGTTCATGTAGTTGATTAGTATGCAGATGTTTCTATGTGCTAATTCAATTCATAATTGTTTGCATTGGATTGCAATTGGGTTTTATAAGTGATCATAAGTCCAAGTGAGCACTTTTCATAGATAAAAAGACCAAGATAGCATGCTTTTGGAAATGGATGGAATTATGGTGCTGCATTGTATTGCAAGTGCATCTATGGATGAATCTGTATATATCAGCTGGGTGGCACTCATTCAAGTAATTGCATGAACCTATTTATGGATTTGGCTGCCATGCTCTTTTCATTTATCCATTTGTAGGAAAAAAAGTTAAAGTGCTTTGGGATTATTGGCTTTATAGCTAACTGCACAAGGGTAAAAATTCAGTTGTTTTGGCAAGAGGCAGCTAAAAACTATATCTACCTCCGTAAATAGGCCAAATTTTGTAGACCTTTCCCTCTTATGTTTATAATATTAGACATGAAACAGATAGAAGTAGAATAGAGACAGAAGGAGAGGTTTGGAGTAATCCTCTTCTTTTGTTTGGAAAAAGTAGAGAGCGGGAGAAGAAAAAAGATTGCATCCTACTTGCAACATGTGGACTTTTGCATACCTCCTTGGTCAAATCTGACCTTACCGACAATTACATCTTGTCAGTTTTCCATAATTTCACCAACTTTGCACAAAGAACAATTTTCTGTTTGTTAATTCTTATTCATGCAACTAAGGTTCTTTCCCTAATACTGGGAGTTTGATTATCTGAATTGATTATGGATTTGCTTTGGCTACTAAGATCAGATCATAGTAGTAATTATGTGTCTCTGCACTGATAATCAAGCACTATCCAGTAATTTCTGGCGCAATAGAAGCTTTTTAGTGATGCAAGCTAGAGAAAAGCATGTCAGAAACCACAGGTCAAACTTGGTTCCAAAAATTATAGTATACTTTAACTATCATTCTTGAGTGGTTGTTGTTTCTCCGAATTCCTTTCGTTTTGTCGGCTGGATGGTTAATTCAGTTCTTGGATTTATTGTGTTGGTGTTGGTGTGTTGCTGGGTGAGTTTGATGTGAGAATTTGTTGGCTTGATGTGTTTTGGGGCCTGGATGTGAGTTTGGTTACTTAATTGTTTTGCTGGATTTATTATAAGTTAAGAATTTTGAGTATGTATATATTATATATAATACTATATTATAAGATTTAACCTATTCTCTACGTACCCATATCCTACTTATTTTTTATTTTGGCGTACCGACGTCCCAGTTTCGTGTCAGTATCCGTCTCCATGCTTCCTACTTTTGACAGTATGTAGTTCGTGGGATGTCCTTGACATATCAGCAAAGAAATGAATTAACCCTCCTTTTCAAATTTAATAACTTCTATGTGCGGGATTTGATGTTTTTATTAGGCGCAGAGGTATTTCTAACCTTGTAACACAAAAAATTACATCTTGAGATCCTAAAAGAATCAGAACTACTAGGTTGCATATAGACATTACATTTTACTGTTATGTAAGAAGTCGAAGTAAGCAATATGTTAAGAGCTTTAGGGTGAGGATATAGATAAAAGGCATGTAGCATGTTCTTTGTTTTCTACATATGTATGAAAACAGTCTTAGGTGCTTATGAGATACTGTGTCTTTTATGGCTAACTAGTAACTACCAGGAAAAATGGTTAATATTTCGGTCTTGATGAAAGAAAAATGGAGATTATGTCCTAACTTCTTCATATGTAGGCTATATTTTATACACCTCACCCCGTGTTTTAGAGCCTGAGACATGTATTGTAGTCTCCTCATAAGACTTTTGTGCCATCTTCAAACCCTGTGAAACACTTGCATCCTGTCGTAATGGACAGGTTAATGAATCTATTGTTTCAATACTTTCACTGACTTCGATGATCTGTTTGTACGTTGCACGAAGAAAACTTTCTGTTTGTTACCAATTCTTGTACATTCTGTCTTTATTCCTTCCCGCGCTATGCCCGCTGCTGGGAGTTTGATCCCCTTAATCGATTATGTCTTGCTTGGCTAATAAGCATCAGATCATGATAGTGTATAAGTATTTCTGATTTGAATTGAAATCGTATCCAATCATTTCCGCTACAATAGGAGATTCTTAGTGATGATCGGGCAACAGAAAAGCATGGTAGAAACTGAAGTTCAAACACTTGGCTCACAAAATGAGGTTTGATTATCAGAGTGTTTTTGGTTGTATATTGTAGGGAACTTCTGGTAATTACTCCCAACAATAGGCAATAGCCAAGAAGGATGAACACGAATAATTTGAAAAATCTTTCTTTATTTCTTAAAAACATGTTTTTTCAAGGTGTTAATAGGAAATGAGTTTTTTACTTTCATCGGTTATTTCTAAACCCATTCGATATACGTTGAAGCATGCAGATTTTCCATTGTGTTATAATACAATTGGAGACCCTCACGGCTTATCGGTTATCGCATATCCCACATTTCCTAAACCATATAATATTATCTTGTTATTGAAGATGGTGAGGAGGTAACACCTTTAAGCACACATTAAGAATTTATGAATAAACCAGATAGATAATATTAGACCATATGACCTAAGTGGTATACAGAGTAGAATAGCTGTGAATAAAGAAATTCTTGTTTGATGTAAAAGGAATCCAACATAATTGGTGATGAGTATGTCTTGTGAAATACTTGATTTTCTGAAGCAACATGATGAATCTCATTTGATGAGTATAAATTGGGGGAGTGTGCCAAGCACTTGGGTGGAAGAGATATGATCTTTCTTCATATTCAAGAAAAACATGACTTCACAAGAATTTTACAGCAGACCTAAAAAAAGATTTACTTGCATGCATTTTTTTTATCTAGTAACATTTTTTTTCCTGTCATGTTATCTCTCTTAACCAGCATCGTTTCTATGTAAATCTTGAGCAAGAATTTCTTCATGCTCTTGAATGTATTGAACTAAAGTTGTGTTGCACTGTGTTAGAGAACAGAATATTATGTAGTTTCCCTTGAAACGTATGACTTGTGGACAGTACAACTATCATCCAGTACACCCCTCTCCTGAGAAACAAATTTGATATTGTTTTCAAGTTGCAAGTCTTGCTGATAATAATAGTTCGTTAATCATAGCTTTGTGTGTAAAGTTTACCTTATACTTTTTCTCTACTACTCTCCTGTCCAGTGATGAAGAAGGAGTCTTTTATGCACTAGATCTTGGTGGAACAAACTTCCGTGTGTTGCGAGTTCAATTAGGTGGCAAAGAAGGTGGAATTGTTCATCAGGAGTTTGCCGAAGCATCGATACCCCCTGCATTGATGTGTGGTACTTCAGATGTAGGCATTTTGAAATATATCAGTCCTTTGTTTACTCCATTTATGATATCAGAGAATGACCCACATGCACATGATTGTTTTCAGGCACTTTTCGATTTTATTGCGGAAAAACTTGCAAGTTTTGTTGCTGAAGAAGAAGAAAGGTTTCAGCAACCTGCTGGAAGACAGAGAGAATTAGGTTTCACTTTCTCGTTCCCTGTTATGCAAACTTCAATAAATTCTGGGACTCTTATTAGGTGGACAAAGGGATTCTCCATCAGCGATACAGTAATTACTTTCTTCCCCTTAAGTGTATCTAGCTTGTTCTTCTCTGGAGTGTTGCACTATATGCAGTCTTTACACCATGTTGTTTTCATGATAAGTTAAGTCATTCTTGAAGTCTGTTAATGAGGAGTCTTCTGGCTGTGTATCAGTTTAAATCCTTAAGTGTATCTAACTTGTTCTTCTCTGGAGTGTTGCACTATATGCAGTCTTTACTCCATGTTGTTTTCAAGATAAGTTACGTCATTCTTGAAGTCTATTAATGAGGAGTCTTCTGGCTGTGTATCAGTTTAAATCATTAATTACTTATGGAAAAATTGTGGAAAATAATACATGTATGTAATATTTGACAATTGACATACACATCATATTTCTGTTCCATTTCTACTCTTTTTCTCCCCTTCTTCCTAAAATTGAAGCTTCCTATTATAATTCGAGTTAATATACGCATGGTAAATTTATTAATAATTGGCAAATGATACCCAAGTTTTTTATTGGACTGGAAGGTTCCATTTAAGTGCTGGTAGAAATACTTGAAAGGTAATCTTAGACAAAGACATATAACTCTATGCGAATTGGAGTTTTGTTTAGGTGAAACTTGTTGCGTTCTCACATTTATTTTCCAAATGAAATTTTAGAATCTGGACTACGCTTAATTTCTGTTATTTGTATTCCATGTTTTAGGTTGGCCAAGATGTGGTGGCAGAACTGACAAAGGCCTTGGAACGAAAGGGTGTTGAAATGCGTGTAGCGGCTTTGGTGAGTTTGTTTCTCAATGGTTGAATTTTCAAATTTCAGATTTCTTTCTGCCCTACTTAGTTAATTTTGAGTGTTCTGTTTTACAATTGCGATGACCATTCCAGGTTAATGACACTATAGGAACACTAGCCGGAGGAAGATATACCAACAGTGATGTAGCAGTTGCAGTGATATTGGGAACTGGAACCAATGCCGCATACGTGGAACGTGCCCAAGCAATTCCAAAGTGGCATGGTCCACTGCCTAATTCTGGATCGATGGTTAGCATTCTCCTTGATACATTGTCTTGATTTAGTTCCTCTTGTACTGTCTTGATTTAGTTCCTCTTGTACTGTATGGATTTCATCTCATCTAGCTGCAAATGAAATGAAGAATTGCTAAAGCAATCTTTTTTCTGGTTCAGGTTATAAATATGGAATGGGGTAACTTCAGGTCGTCACATCTGCCACTGACAGAATATGACCACGGGTTGGATGTTGATAGTTTAAATCCTGGTGAACAGGTGACACTACATGCAATAATATTTTTTTTCAGTTCTCTGTGCTTTTATAAGGTCATTAGAACTATGGGGCTGAGCCTTTGATCACTGGTTAACCATATTTACACGAACTGGTATTTACTGAGCAAATAGAAGTGACTGGATAGGAATTTTGACCTTGTTTCCCTGATCTTAGAACAAGGGTTCACGTAATCATTTTATTTTGTAGATATTTGAAAAGTTAACTTCTGGAATGTACTTGGGAGAAATATTACGCAGAGTCCTACTGAAGATGGCTGAAGAAGCTTCATTTTTTGGTGACGAGGTTCCTGCCAAACTTAAAATCCCGTTCATATTAAGGTACATATTATCACTTCCAAGTCCATCGTCGCATGGTGCTGAAAGCCTGAAACATGGTTGAAATGTTGAATGATAGATATACTACTGAATGAACAGTGGTTTGGCATTCACTCTGAGAGTAAACATTCAGAAATTGTGGGGGCTAAAATGAAAAAGTCATGAACGTAACTTAAAACTACACTCAGCTCCTGATGGTCTTAAATCAAATCTAAAGTTGGGCTTTGTTTCATGAATAAATAGGACCCCTGAAATGTCAGCAATGCATCATGACTCGTCGTCTGATCTGAGAGTGGTGGGCAGCAAATTGAAGGATATTTTGGAGGTAAATTGCATTATTTTCCACACTGACTTCGTTACAAGTTTTATAGTATTACTCGTGCACTTGATGTCACACAATCTACTTCTCCTGTGTTAATGATTCGATGAGACTTGCTATTAGTAAACATTGTTTTTGTGTCCTTGTACCTTAGATATCTAATACATCCCTGAAAATGAGGAGACTAGTGGTTGAGCTTTGCAACATTGTGGCCACACGTGGGGCCCGTCTTGCCGCAGCTGGTACCTTGGGGGTGTTGAAGAAGATGGGAAAAGATACACTAAAGGACGGTGAGAAGATGGTCATAGCCATGGATGGTGGCTTGTACGAGCACTACACAGAATACAGGAACTGCCTGGAGACGACACTTTGCGAGTTGATTGGAGAAGATTCAGCTCCCAGTATCAAGTTTGAGCACTCGAATGATGGCTCAGGCATTGGTGCTGCTCTCCTCGCTGCCTCCCACTCGTTATACCTAGGTGAACCGTCACAATTCGAAGCTGGTAATTTACAGTAAACTCACTCATAGTTGAGGAATCCAACATCTAAGGCTGCTGCTATAAAGATTGATGCAGAGATAGATGATGTAACTGTAAAAGGCTGCAGGAAGTAGTCTCATCTCTTCCACTGAAAACTAATGTGGTATGTTGCTCATTCAATTTTTTCTCCCAACTATATGAGGAATGGATTAATAAGTTCAAAATTTTACAGATTTGCTGTCATTTATTTTTAACTGGATGATGTACTTCATTTTTGCTTCAGAAAATCTGTTTTGTTCATACTTTTGTTACTTTATATTACCATAGACTCAGTGTTTTTAGTTATAATAAGGGTATTTTTATTCAGTTATATAGCAATTAGTTTACGATCAAAACGGGATTATAACTTATAACTGATTTAGCGGTAGGAGGTTTGAGATTCGATCGTTGTAGGATGCAAGGTCTAGGTGTAATTTAATACTTTTGTAATAGTTGCTTATTTAGAAAAGGTGTATGATCTAATGGTGCAAATCTTAGCGAAATATAAAGCACAAACGTGCCTCATCATTCTCATAATGAATTGATATGAATAGAACATAAGAAGTATAGAGATAAATAAACATAATATAAAATATGTAATACAAAAGTTAATATTCAAACTAGAGTTTGAAATTTGAACCAAATTATATTGAGTTGCTCCGTCGATCCGTACCAAGAGTCGATGCTGAATTCAAAACGGGCATAAAGCGTGACAAAAAAAAAAAAAGAAAAAATCAAGATGAGAAGATTTAAGGTGATTTAGGGTGTCTATGTTCAAATTTAACTTACAATTTTGACTTAGACTATTTGATTTAATACTTCTTATTTATCTTACTCTTCTTTTTTTTTTTTTTTGATTTTAAATTGAGAAATGTTTTTCAACATACATATCACATATGTGAATGCAAGTGCTTTGGTAACAGTGTTGTTTGAAGTCTGAAAATTTTACTGAAATGGTGATAGACCTAACTTTGTTATACTACATTTCTATACCACTCCCAAAAATTGGTACTATTATACTAATCTATACACATTACCAAGAAACGAAGCTACTCCAAATATCATAAATTTACAATCCCCACTTCACTTGAAAATGCAACACAAATTTTTCAATTTATTTATTACTTTAACGTTTATTCACATGATGAATGATAACAATAGTAACTAACGGTTTGTGGGATGAATCGTATTATCACTTTCTCACATGTGTCGACCTAACTTTGTTATAGCTATCTTTTCATCGACTTCTCGAATGTGTATGCACATCCTTTTCAGTACTACTGTACACCTTACTGAGGTCCCTTTGGTTAAGGGGGGCAGAAAAAAGAAAGTGGTCATATTCATGGTTATCCATCATCACACACACATTGATGACTAGTTGATGTTTATACTTTAAAGATTGTTACATGTGTTCAAAATGTCAAATATGAAGGCGGCTTTGCTTTACTACCACAAATTGTTACCAGCAAAAGCTTATCTCCTTCTTTATAACTCTCAATCACCAGTCGAAGTCGGAAACAAAACGCAGCAAAACACGAGAGAGTAGCTCGACAGAGACGTAATTTAGATTGAAGTTATATGGTTGGTATTGAGTGCCAAGAGTAGGAGTCTGCTAGTAAAAAAGAACGAAAAGCGAAACAAAAGGAATCAATCCACAGAAAGAAAACGCACAGCAGCACAATAATACACCCCACTATGCTAAAATTATGCAAACATTTTGATAGCTCCAAAATCCAAACAAGAAAACATGTGCAATTATATATGCAACTTGATTCAAGCTTAGCTATCTCTTTCTACAGCAACAACACTTACACCACCAACCAAAAAGTGAAATCCAAATATGATCATTCATCTTCTCCAAACGTCGTTCTTGTTAGCCTCCACACGAACTAGTCAAGTCCCGCACGCATTTAGGTAGTTTCAGCAACCGAACTAGTCAAGTGCTGTTCTGGTTCGGGCAGTTTCAGCAAACGAACTAGTGAAGTGCTGCACTGGTTTGGGTAGTTTCAGCAACCGAACTAGTAAAGTGCAGCACTGGTTTGGGCAGTTTCAATTTTCGACTTTTAACAGCGAACTTTTCATGATCCGGGACACATAGCTAACTAACAACTCCTTGCTTGCTTTCAACCTCTTGTCTTCTTAAATACTTACACACGAGTATATAGATTACTTAACAATAATAGATTAGTATCGAAAATTAACAGCAGCTCAACATTAATCCACTTCATTGCAATCCATTGTCATAACAGTGAACGCTGCGTTTAAGCTTCAGTCAAGTCAGGCCTGAGGAGAGCTTTCCCCCTGCATAATCAAACCAATTCAATCAATGAGACATGTATGCAGTACTCGGAGAAAAACTGATCTAGAGGGTTCGGAGTAGGACTCACGAGACAGTGTGGGGAGTTCAGAACTTTTCAAAACGCGCAGCCTCTTAACAGTCGAGATAAACATGCTGCAAAACAAAAGGCATGTTAGTAAGCATATAGCTTAAGCACAGGTTTTTGGATGTACTTGTAACATGTTTATATTCAATTATGCATAGATTGGTGCTGGCAGGAAAGACAAAAGAGATGGAATAATGAATAGTATGGATTAAGAATAACAAAACAGAATATAACAAGGAATAATGAGATGTAGAAAAATTAGCAAATGGAATCAGATCCATAAGAGAAGAAGATGATGCTTACTGCCAAGGAACATCCCCTACTAGCATCCTGTCACCTTCATTATCTTCGTAAACAAGGGTATATTCCCCACTTCCGTCCAATAAGCCTCCCATTACTTTCCTTCCGTTATCTTCTTTCTCCTTCATCCCATCACCACTTGTATCATTTTGAGCTAAACATATCGAATAAAAAAGAACTAATTTAGATATGACACTCAATGTGCCTTTGGCAAATGTAAGGGTTGCAAAAGAATGCGTACAATTAGTGTAATAGTTTTAGCAACATGTTATTCCTTCCATTCCAACTTGACTTAATTTAAGCTAACACCATTCTTTATGCGCTTGAGTTTAGGCACACATCTCCTTGTGAATTATGAGGCCTTAGGACATAGTCGGGATCATCCCTTTACAAGGCCTTATCAAGATTCTTTTTGTTTTCTTTTCAAGAAATTATCAAAGATGATTGATTATGAGAGCCAAAACTTAACATCTTTGTTGTACGGTAAAGTGCACGTATTAAACACGAATAACCATCATTAAATGAATGTTGACAAATCAATAATGCAATCCAAGAAGTTGACAAAAATGGAAGCAATTATGAAATGAATGTTGAGTTTTAGATGAGAAGTACACCTGCAATAAGGCCTCTGAAAAGGTCGTCGACAGCATGGGAGAGTTTAACGTAGCTGTCACAAGCTTTAAGATCCACCTTCCTTCCAATGGGAATACCATCCATGTTGATCTTAACAAACATCCCTTTTGTGCCGGTCTCAGCAGGCTTCTGGCTAAGAGGTGATTTCTCAGGCGATTCAGATGCTGATTTCGAAGAACTCCCAGCAGTAAAGTTCTTTCTGAATGATCTAACTGGTGGCCACCCCACAACTGGACCAGGAGCAGTCCTATATCAAAGTTTTGAGCAATCAAAATTATCAATCATATATTCAGTATTCATATGTATGAGTTAAGTTAGCAAAATTGATCAACAAGAACTCAAGAATGCATGAACATCCAGCTTATAAATTTGATATAAAGAAATAGCTTCCTATCTAAATTTGCTTCTGTTTTTCCTCAACTTTTTCATTCTATTCTAACTGCTACACAAATTCATTCAAGATTGTATTCGCATAGTAATCGCAAAGACTTGTTAGAGATGATTAAACAGATACGGACCGATATTCTTAATAAAATCGTTATGTTTTAATCAATATATGAATGTTCTTCATTAAAAAACAAAAACTACATCTTTAAAACACAAAAGCTACATCTTGAATCACAACTGTCTCAAATTAAAGCACATACACTATACTAACGTTTTTAGTTATATCTTATATCAATATCACAGTTTCTTCGGATCCCAGAATACTTGTCCAAAAAATGATAAACTAATAAGGGGGACCAAGCAAAAGAACTGCAATGATAATTGATAAATGCAAAGAAAAGGCCAAGCAGGAATGTAATGAGCAGTAGCATGCCATAAATGATAAAGATAGTAAAAAGAAATATGATTGTTTAATGAAACCCGGACAGAAACAAACAAGAGAAAAAGGATTGCAGAAAATCCATAGTACACAACAGACAAAAGATTGGCAATAAAGATTATACTACTAGTACAAATGTACAAATGTTTGTTGCGTGAACCAGTGAATAATCTCTCTCTCTCTCTCTCTGACTCTCCCTCTCCAGCACGGTAAAACAGCACAAAAAGTAACAATTTTTTCTACAAAAACAGGAAAGTAAATACCTCTTGTGAGCACTGCCAGCTATATTTACTGTCTTCTTTTCTGCAACACCTCTACTGTTACCTCCCTGTGATGGCTCCTTAGTGACAGGCATCTGTTGAAGATGAAGGAAATGAGAAGGCTGGTTTGCTGCTGCTTGCTGCCATGGATGATGAGCTTTGTTGTTGTTGGAAGTGGACCATTCATCATCAGCACCAGGAGGAGCAAGCCTTAACTCAAGCTTCTTCTCCTCAGAATGACCCTGGGGGGTTCCTCTCTTCACAACCCATTCTCCCTTAATCAAATCCAGCAACTGTGGAGGACCATGACCATCCTCTTTTCTTGAATAACCCTCCATTCTATTTTCTTGAATAATTATAAAGCTAGTATTTTTTTTGAATAAAAACTGGGACTTTTGTCACACAAGTCACAACTCACAACTACTTCTGCTGAAAACAAGTGCTTTAAGTTAAAGATAATATAACAAAAACCTTAACCAGAATTCTGAACCAGGAAAAAACTCCACATTTTTTCAACAGACAAGAACTTGCTTTAAACTAAGGGACAAAAACCAAGAAACCAAGAAACCAAGAAACAAGAAAGTGTTTTAAGGCAAAAGTTGGTGAAGAAGCTGAGGGAGTGAGGAGCTAGCTTTAAAGTGGGGGAGTGGAGAAGAGGGGAGATGTATGTAGGTAAGTGAAAGGAAGAAGAGGGGGGGGAGGGTATTATAGCTTGTGGGATTGCAATCTTTGCTTTAATGGCTTATTTTTTTGGCACGCTCAGACTCATCATCACACTCTCTATACTAGTGGGGTTCTTTCTCACTTTCTCTCACTCTTTCTGTATCTCTCTATATCATTGATTCTCTCTCTCTCTCTCTTTCAGTAGGGGGGGGATGAGTAGTTGTTTTTGGGTTTAAGCTTTTTGAGAGTTTAGATATATATCAGGAAAGTGAAGAGAAAGCATGAAATAATCATGAAACAATGTAACAAGTAAAGAAAAGGAAGAAAAACAATAGTTGCCTGCCTTGCTTCTTCTATTTCTTTTGGTCAAGAATATAATAATTGCATCTACTCCACTTGGCAAAATTGATGTTTCATATTGTGGGAAATAAAAATCTCAAGCTAAGCTAGCATGACATTTTAAATACTCCGTCATTCTCAGTCTCATCTTCTAATAGAGTTAATAACAAGTGTAGAAGTTTAAAATGTGAAATGGAATGGACGTCATTCTCAATCTCATCTTCTAATAGAGCTGGTCACAAGTGCAGAAGTTTAAAATGTGAGATGGGATGGACAAAGTATGAATATGGTTTTCTAATAGAGTTGATCACAAGTATAGAAGTTTAAAATGTGAGATGGGATGGACAAAGTATGAATATGGTCTTCTAATAGAGCTGATCACAAGTACATAAATTTAAAATGTGAGATGGGATGAACAAAGTATGAATATGGTGTTCTAATAAAGCTGATCACAAGTACATAAGTTTAAAATTGAGATGGGATGGATAAAGTATGAATATAGTAAATAAAATATGAAGTAGAGTTTTTTTTTAAAAAAAATAAATTGGTAAACTATTACAAACTATCAAGTAAATATTGGTAACATACATCTAAACATGTGTCTTCCGAGATTCGAACCATAAACCTACTACATGCAATAACTTTCAACTATTTTCCTTAACCGTTAGACCACCTTATGAATCTCAAGTAAATATTAGTAACATACATCTAAACATGTGTCTCCCGAGATTCGAACCACAAACCTACTACATGTAATGCATTTCAACTCTTTTCCTTAACAGTTGGACCACCTTATGAATCTCAAATATGAAGTAGAGTTAATAAAGTAAATATAGTGCATAAAGTATGAGAGGTAGTGAATGAAGTATGGTGCAAAATAGTTTTTCCATTTAAGACGTTGGAGATAAGATTATGACAGATTAATTAAAATATAAGTTAAGAAGATGAGATGGAAAAAGAGGGTGTATAATTAGCAATACCCTACATTCCTTCAGACTGTTTGGCCAAGAGTTTGCTAGTTGAGTTTTGATAGTCAGTAAGTTGAGGAATAGTGAATAGTAAGTAGTTGTTAGTTGAGTTTTGTGTTTGGATAGTTAGAATAGTTTTTTAGGTTTTAGGTGGGAATATTAGTAGGGATGTAAGAGATGTGTACGAAAGGTGTAAGATGTGGGGTATGTGTTTAATAGATAAAAGTGTGGGGTATGTGTAAGAGTGTGTAATAGATGTGTAAGTGTGTGAAAAAAGAAAAAGAGGAATATTGGGGGGAAATTCAAAATTTGAAGGGACTTAGTTAAAGGCTGGCCAAACACAATTTTTGACAAAAAACTCATTTAGCTAGTTAGTTGAGGTTGTTAAATGGTTGCCAAAGAGACCGCTTATCTTTTAGGTGACTTTAAAAATAAATTGTTTCTAATTCAAGTCTAAAACATACAATATCGTACAAATTAATATGTAGTTCATCCCTCCATGTCATGCATAATCGCGTCAACCTCCTTAAGGATCAATCGACTCTCTACCCACTCATATTATGAGGCAAGGGCACAATTGCTGAAGATTAAGGGGCTCAGCTCTACTTAGTTGCTCTAGCGGCAGCTGAGTGGCTCGTCTTACCTATTTACTTCATGATTTCTTTTCATTTTTTGTTGATTAATGTAGATTGTTAAACATGTGAACAAAATTTGACTGGTGAAAGTGGTCAATTATTGGTGTTGTGATGCTGATATTTCATGATCAATCCACCTTTCCATCCTACTATATGTATTTTGTGCAAAATTTTCATTTCCTTTTTATTTTGTTCATTCATAATTGCATATTACTTGCTCTACAATACTCTATACTTGATTACAATAAAAAGATAAAATAATGAATGAAACTTAAAATGAAATTTTAAAAAACAGAAATTTGAAAAGAGAGGAAATGAAATGTTAGATTACTATTTTTTAATAAAGCTGAGATTTAATGGAATGCTGATATAATGATATAATGTATTTGAGTTCAAGTTTAGTAAGTAGGCAGTATAACTTAAAAAGGTTAGTCTAAAAGTGGTAAAACCGTGAGAGATCCATGAACGGTCTCCTGCAAATAAATATGTGAGTATTTCAACGAAAAAGAAAAAACAATTAGATGGTCAAATTGGTTGGTTTGTTGCTCCCTAAAGTCAAACAATTACCTAAGCCCTGTCTTTAACCAATAATTCTTACACTTAACAAAATTGATTTATCAAATTAAAAAATAACATCAAAGGTAGTTGAGCTATTATATAATATGGTAGTAAATGATATGCGACTTACAATAGTAATTTATACTAATAATGGAGATTCAAATCTACAAATTTATTCGTAATTAAAAAACAATAAAAACTTTAAATCTTTTACACTAAAACACACACTATATTAGACGTATTATGTGGATATTAACATTTTATATGTATATAACAAGTATTATGTTGTACACTCATCAGTAGACGTCCAAGAGCATCGAGTCGGATAGTCGATTCAGACTTAAACTACAATTTAGTTCAATTCCATTTTTCCGTAAATTACCAAGAATCAAACGCACAACTCCACTTTTCACAACATTTACACAAATATCATATCAAACCTTGTGGAATCAATGTCTACATAACCTCAAACAAACAAACATGCTTGAATCTTCTTCAAGATCTCCATCCAGACAAGGCATTTGACCACAACAAGCAATCAACAAAGTCAACAAAAATTTATAATAAAACTAGAAGCCTCTCAAAAAGAAGAAATTAAAGTATGAAAACATCAAATTGTTGTTGTATTCACACGTGTGATTTTGATTTTGATAACAAAATTTTGACCGAAAGCGATTTGTGTGTTAGTAGTAAATTGTAAGAAACAAGTTTGGTTTGGTATAACCCGAAATACACACATTAATGTTGTTCGAGTATAACTAACTTGTCCTTGTTAAATTCACCCTAATTGGATCAAATAATAATATAATAATGGTCGGTTTGAAAGTGTATACAATTTGCCCAACATATTCTAACCCACCTACGTGGATGTAGATAACCTCTACCATTAATGCCATCCACCTAATTCAATTCCTAGTTTTGCGGCTTAGGGTCGGCATTTCGAACTGGTATTCGGGTCGGTACCCGAGAAACCCGACTCATTAAACTTTTTCGGCATCACCATTGACCACTCTTCAAAATAGGGATGTCAACAGATCATAATCCTTTCAAATTTATTCAGGATGTGTTTCATTTTTTATCAAAAAGACAAGCATGAGTGTAGATTTGGATTAGCACTACTGCACTCCGACATCCTAACCTTTCTAACCATATTAAATTATTTTCCCGAACATGGAACAAATTTTATCCGCAACGGATTATGATCCGTTGACATCCCTACTTCAAATTGGACACTCAAGTAGTTGTGGGTACTAGTAGCCCGGAACTATCGATCGGACTTGAGCACATATTTTCGGGTTATACGAATAACGGGCATCAGGTATCATATAATACATCAGATTACATAATTCACATTCGAAAACTAGAAAAACTAAATTTTCTAAACTAAATTTTCTCCCTATTAGGTCATGTTCAATTCAACTTCATTTCAGTTGTGTTAAGTTCAGTTCAGTTCAGTTCAGTTCAGTTCAGGTTCATTCAGTTCAGTTCAGTTCAGGTCACTGCAGTTCAGTTCAGCTCCCTTCAGTTCAGTTCAGTTAACTTCATTTTATTTTTACTTTTGTCATCATAATAATAATAATATTAATAATAATAGATATGACTGCAAT
>JAYMSL010000167.1:0-33262 GCA_036897195.1 Plantago coronopus
AAATGAGCAGTTCAAATTAAAAAAAAAAAGGAATGAACCAGGGATAACAGATACAGAAAATAGCACTAATAAAAAATAGGCTAGAGTTTTTTTGTTTTTTTTTTTGGAAAATTTCGGGGGCACCCCGGGCTGAAGCACACCCCAGCCCAAGGGCTGGGTCCGCCCCTGCACACGAATGTTAGTGGGTATATATCAAGTGTGCAAGAAGAAGTAGCATTCATTTGTTTATAGTTTAACTAGCCTATCACTTGTAAAGTAGTTCGAGCTAGTATGTAATTCTACCGGTCCAAATGTATGAGTTATAATCGATTATTGGTTGAAGTGTTGCAACCAATGATTTGAATATGCAATTTGATCGATTAAAGTTAATTTTCCGAGCGCGTTATGATTAACTTTCCGAGCGCGTTATGATGAACACAATCCGTACGTGATTGAATGGAGAAGAAATAGAGAAGGTGAGTAGGTCAAGTTCTTGAACATTAGGTTAGATTTGTGCAACATCATGATTATGGTGATGGAATAGTATCTGGCACTAAATGGTGCATCCTGCATGACTTTGTTGGATGGAATTGAATTGAGGTCAAGGGGATTTGGACATGCATGTATATACTTACAATACTATACAAAAACGACATATGTAGCGGGTAAGATCCGAGGAAAGTAAGAGGGAATTAATGGCTCAATTACACGCAAAAGATGGTAGCTACCCCATGGAAACATTTATGGACAGGTCACTGTGTCTTCTTGTCCAAATGTTTGCTCTCATGTCTCTCTCAATCTTGACTCTCCCAAGTCCCATCTATCTGGTCAACTTCTAATAAGACATGTTAAATTAGGAAAAGAAGCATCAAATATAAAGTACTCCCTACGTCTCACAAAACATTACCCGTTAGGGTTGGCGCGCAGTTTAAAAAAATGAGTTAAAATAATGGAGTAAAAATGAAAAAGTAAGTGGGGTAGGTTACTTTTTTGAAAATGTGTGGTGATAAAGAAGTGTATTGATATTAAAATAATGTTTTAGTGTGTGAGGTAGCTTCCTTATTTGGTAATGGGGTAAATTTTTGTGGGACGGAGGGAGTAGTAATTACCTGGTGTTTGGAGTCTTGGACGCACCGTAAATCAAAGGAAATACAAATTGATGGAATTTTATTATATTAATATCTCGAACCAAATCATTATAGTTTTCCAATACTTCCAATATCCATGATAAATCTCTACCTCATTTAGGGAGGTCACTTGACTAACTTGAGTGGAGATCTCAACCTCCCAAATGAAGTTGAAATGGACCACAAATGTGAGAGTATTGAAGAATTATTATACATTATTAGGTTTCACATCTCACTACAAGTTCGAGTTTTTTATGAAATGGAGTTATAATATCGTAGCCTTTTACACTACACTATGCTTAGAAACTTAGACCTATCGTAGGATTGTAGGAGGTTTATTCGAGTCAACTCGGGTCAACCCAAATCAACACAAATAATAATAATTACTTATATATAACATGTTTAAACCATCAACATGTTCATTTTATCACCTCCAAAGGAGTAATGGTAGATCAAGATTATTAATGGTGCAATATGATAATAATAGAATAAAGAAGTCGTTACAATAATCTACAAATGTCACACAGTGCCTCAAGGTTCTCCATATCCTACCTCCTCCATACGGTTGGGAGGAGGTGCGCGAAGATGGTCGCCGTCTATGTCTGATAGAGAAAGTGACGGGAGAAAGAACGATTGGTGTGTTGTTTTTTTACTTTTCGTTTCCCTTTGTTGGCATAGAATTGGGTCAACTCCGTAAATTTCAGGTTTTTGACGAGTTATCCGTTTTTTTACCGAGTGGTGGATTATTTTTACGTGTTCACCAGCCCGTCAGTTCTACCAACACAACTTGTGAAACTCACTACTCGATCCGACATGCATCGAATATATATACGTGTAATGTTAAAATTCTTACATGAGTAAAATGTTTTTTTCTTAAAGAGGCAAAGGTGACTCGAACCCCAACCTATTGGTTAGAGGGGAAGCGTATTACCAACTGAGCTGCGCTTCGTTGTCTACATGAGTAAAATGTTATTATTAAGTCTATAAATAATATAATACCCCTAGAAAAGGTCTATAAATAAGGGGAAATTACATCTAGAGGATGGTTTACAAAGATGTTTTCAAAAAAAGGCAAAGTGCCCAAAAAAATTACAAATCAAGGCAAAACAGTAATAATCTGTACATTTTACGGAAATATGTACATTTAAGCTGTACATTTTGAACAATTTATAACACAATTGTGCCTCAAATGTACACATTTCCAAGTAAAATCTGTACTTTTGTGATCACTATAATGTTTGTCACTATTTTGCCTCTTTTTGAAAGCACGTATCCCAACAGATACCGGCTTGTAATCCTCCCTATAAATAATGACCGCTCTTAGTAAATGGATCGTGGATGTCATTTGTCAAGATGGGCCATGGATGTTTAAGAGGCCAATCTTAGAGCAACTAAAAGGCCTGATAAAAGTTGTGGTCCAAGATGATTAGTATGATTTTGTTCCATTGACATAGTACATGGTATTGGTATCTCATACAGAATGGTAAAGTAGTAAACCACTTGTATAAGTTGTCTTTTCCGTGGAGCGCATGCATGGTTGTACAATTTGAACTTCGACTATTAGGGTAGATGACAACAGATAGTTATTATTGTTCTTAGAAGTAGGCGCACGAGAAAATTAGCAACGAATTTCATATATCGTTATTAATTGAAGGCGGTGTATAATTGCGAATTTCATATAAAGTAACGACTTTCGCATCGAAGTTTAATTTTATTTTGATGGATCGAGTCAAATAGACAGTAATTCTTTTGCTTTTTTGTGGAAAACCACCCATAATAAGCAGACCAACACTTGCTCACACTTTTCATGTTCGTGTAATATATGGTCTTGTACTTAGACACTGTCACACTACAAAATTCTTGTGAATGTGATAAGCTTTGAAGTTTCAGTAGAGTAAGCAAACATTATTCCATTCAAGAGATATATATTGACTTTTCTATGAATCTAGCTTCAATATTTTCAATATGAGAAATGAATTTTTCATATATAAATTGAATGAAGAATTGACCATGTTTACTTGCTTTAGTATCTGCAAGTCACATCACATATACTCCCTCCGTCCAAGGAGAAGTTTCCCATTGTCTTTTTAGTCAACAAAATAAGAAAAACAAGTATTATATTGTAAGTGGAGTAGTTGTAATACTTTTTGATGTGTTGTAATTAAATGGGTGGATGAAGATTTGGGACCACATGTCCAAAAAAGGAAATGGGAAGCTTTGTATTGGACTACGAAAAAGAAAAGTGGGAAGCTATTGACTGGACGGAGGGAGTACAACCTTATGTGTAATAGACTAATGAGATTATTGACCATTATTGGTCCCACCTACGTAACATAGATAAATATAATTTTCCTAAATATTAAAAAAAATCCATTTAATTAATGCACTCGCCGTGAAACATGATTTTACTTGTGCACTTTCTTTTTTGAGAAATACTTGTGTACCTTTTATGTTCAAGTAATTTGACTTTTCGATAATCAGAAGGTTTCGTATAGATTTTTCATTGGAGCCTTGAGGAGGTTTGACACAGTTTCAATAACTATAGGGTTTGATATTAATTTCACATAACTTGAGGGTGTTTTATGCAGTTTACCCCCATGGGATAATCGTGTTACCAAACTAGTCCTCGCACTAGCCCCCTATCTGAAGTCACCCTCCATTTTACAAAACCTCTGAAATTTGACTCATCAGTCTCCTTTCCAATCGATCGGAGACATGGCGATTCTGTACGGATTGGTGGCTCGTGGAACGACGGTGCTGGCTGAATTCAGCGCGGTCACAGGAAACGCCGGTGCAGTTGTGCGCCGGATACTTGAGAAGCTATCGGAGACAGATTCAGCTGAGTCGAGGCTCTGCTTTTCTCAGGATCGGTACATTTTCCACATCCTCCGATCGGATGGCCTTTCGTTTCTTTGTATGGCTAACGACGCCTTTGGAAGTAAGCTCTCTTCGACAATAGAGCGATAGTTTTCTTCTATTTGATTAAATAGTGTTAGGTTTCTTTAGGATTGGTTTCTTTAGGATTTGGTTTCTTGTTAGTAGAATTGGAATTTATTGGTCTTGTTATATGAATATTTGCTCATAGTTGATGAGTGTGAATCTGTTAAAATTGAAGCTTAATTGGAAAGATGTGAAAATATTGGTTCTAGCTGGTGTATGCTGGATACTCGTCGTATGTAATTGTGTATCCTAATTGGGTATGCTAGCTCTTTTTAGTTAGGGGCTGAGTCGAAGAATGTATGTTAACCTTATATAGTGATATTACTGTAGTGGAGAGACGGGTTGCTTAGATATCATGTGTGAACGAATTGGAGAAGTGTGATGTGGTATAGTTGGCAAACTGAATGCTGTTTAAGGGGTGCATTATGATTGTTGAATCAGAGTTCAGATTTTCCTAGTTTTCAGCTATATTCCTCTTCTGGTGAGATGTTTTGACTTGATAGCTTTATGCTGTGTTACAGTAGTTTTCGTGCCTTTATGCAAATGTATTAGCATCTAGCACGAATTTGATTGTGAAGGTATCTTTTTAGGTGTTAGTTAGCTCCACCACCACAGACAACCGGAAAACATTAAGATAAAGAAGGGAAAATTTGTACCATTATAGAAACCGGACTGGAGAAATAAAGCTTCGCATTAAAAGGATCATGGGGTAGAAGTTAGAACTGCTTAAACTTCAAGTAAGAAAATTGAGGGTTCTAGTGTGAATGTACTTGCACCACTAATTAGTGTTTTTAAATACCCTAGCCTAGCCTAGATTGTTATGACAACATTATTTGCTTCCAATAATGCTAATGTATTAGCATAACATATTCGTAGACAGTAAAAATCCCAGCATTTGTGCTTGCAAGATCTTATCCATTTATGTATTCTTCAGATAAGTCGCTATTATGCTTATGCTCTCTCGTCGCTTTCATTAGAATTTTTTATTCATATGGAGTTTCTGTTTGAGCGCTTACAAAGAAGATTTTATTGACTCTACAATCTACATTTATGTTTACCTAATTTCAACACTTTGATCAGGGATAATCCCATTTTCCCACTTGAAAGATATTCAGATGAGATTTATGAAGATCTGTGGGAGAGTGGCTGCTTTTGATTTTCTTTGAATATCCAAGCCTAGAGCCTAAATTGCTATGACAACATTATTTGTTGCAAATAATGTACTCATAGCTAGAGTAAAAAATAAAAATCCTAGCTTTTGTGCTTCCAAGATATTATCAATCTATGTATTGTTCCGATTGGGTGTATTATGTTTATGATCTCTCTAATCGCATTTCATTGGGATTTTAATTCATATGGACTTTTTCTTGAGCTCTTAGGAAGAAGATCTAATTGACTCTACATTAATATTTAGCTGTTTTAATACTTGATCAGGGAGAATCCCATTTTCATACTTGGAGGATATTCAGATGAGGTTTATGAAGAATTACGGGAGAGTGGCTGCTTATGCACCTGCTTATGCTATGAATGATGAATTCTCAAGAGTTTTGCACCAGCAAATGGAATTCTTCTCTAGCAACCCTAGTGCTGATACAATGAACCGTGTACGAGGAGAAGTTAATGAGGCAAGTTTTAATTTTTTAATGCCCATCAGAAAGAAAGAAGTACATTGAGTTCACGTGATCTTTCTTTCTAGTTTAAGCTAATATTAGAGATGATTTCTGATCTGAAATATCCTGGAAAATGGAAACACTTAGTTTGTTGGTTTATTAGGAAAAGAGCCAGCTATTACATTCAATAGACAGGTTGACTTTAATCTAGCTCTAGATTTCTGAAGCATTTCCAAGGGCTGCTGCGTGTACTTTGTTGAAACTTGAAACCATTTTCCTGCATATACAGACTCTTGGCTACCCTTCAGCAGTATGAATGATTGCATGGAATTCAAGAATCAAGCTACATAGATATTCATTTCTGTCATTCCTAAGTAGTAGCATGTGGCTTTCTCGCAGCACAGTTCACTCAACTTAATCTGTTTAAAACTGAAACAAGCTTTTCAAGTTTACTTTATGTAGGTTTCCTTCGAATGTGTCCTCTTTCTTCGATTTCCAGCTCAATTGTTGGCTTGCTTAGTTCCTCTACAGCAACAAAAAATATAAAATAAGATGGCACAGAATATTACAAACTGCAATTTTTTTTTATTTTTTTTTTTACAGTAAACTAGTCTAAATTTTATGTATTTTGTTTGGAATGGCTTAAAAAAAACATTGTTCAGAAAGGGCTGTCTGTTAAGTGAAGTACCTTCACTTTTTTTTGTAAAGATATAGGTCTAATCTAACATAGTAACTTGAGAGTATTTGTTACATTTGTATGTTTCCACTGTCATAATATTTCTTCTTGAACTAATATGTGCACCTTGAATATTGCAATTTTCTGTGTTGACCTTGTTACAAACTCAAGTGCCTGCTAACTAAAATGTGGCATTCAGGTAAGGACAATAATGGTGGATAATATTGATAAAATTCTGGAAAGGGGTGACCGGATTGAGCTTCTTGTTGACAAAACATCAACCATGCAAGATAGTGCATTTCATTTCAGAAAGCAATCGAAGCGTCTCCATCGAGCTCTATGGATGAAAAATGCCAAGCTCTTGTGAGTTCTTTTGTTCTCTCTTACTATCATGCTGAATAAAGAAAGGGGCAACATTTTTTCCTCACAGTTGTTAATGTTAACATAGTTTTGTGCCTGTTAAAAAGATGGTATCATGGTAGTATAATGTAAAGAGAGCAAGCTCACGTAGTTGTGTTTAGCTGCTACTTATCTCTAACCAAGTTTTTAATCCTTGAATGTTTACTAACTAGTGGCCCGTTCTAATTTATATGCTTCTTGACAGGGCCTTGATGACGGGTGTGATCGTTCTGCTTCTGTACATAATAATCGCGGCTGCTTGCGGAGGCATCTCTCTACCAAATTGTAGATCAAAATAGTAAACGTGTCACGGTATGCCTGAACTGATCACATTTGATGGCTTGATGCATCTATACTTTCCCTGTTGATAACTTCAGCTGCCATGCAGTAGCTTCCCCCAAATATCGCTCAGAACATTCCAGCGGGATTATGTAATTCTAGTGTTGTTGTGGTTATACAAGCAATTTGATGGAAAAGTAGGATCATGGTCTCTTCCTCTGTATTCATATCATAAGTAAAGGAAAATGTTTGTGATCTATTTTCTCTATGAATCTTTTCATCTTCTCGTTTACTTTGTATCTTGGCAACACAATAGCAATGGTGAGGACTTGTTTCTTGTTAATATATATCTATCTTTGAAATTTGATTGCATTGGGTTTCCTTGGCTGGCAAATGTCATTTCATTTTAATAACATTGTGATTGATGCAAATTAGATCTCAGTATTCTTAGACAGTTTGATCAGTGAATAAGTACGGGTGTGGTAGCTCTGCTTGTTAAACGAGCGAGCTGAGTTCGAGCCATAACGAGCCGAGCACTAACGCCGACTTTGAGCCCTTGTTAGGGCTCGGGACCATCTAACTGGTTCGATAAAGCTCGTTCAGTCTTAATTTTTTTCGGGTTCAAGCCGAACTAAAATTCGAAAAAACATGTTCATTGCACAAAGCATGTTCATTGAACAAAGCTAGAAATTTGGGGCTAGTGAAAGTGACCCCTAATAAAAATGAGGGGCTACATGTGTAATTCCAGCTCTCTGCATAAAAACTGATGCACTGACAATTTAGCACACAGTCAAACACATTTAAAAACACTTCCCTTTTGACATGCCAACAACAACAACAATTTGGCATCAATCTTTCCCCATTCCACCTCTGATACTCATTTTCCAAATTTGTTCTTTTCATGATTCCATCCCTGTTACAAAGATCCCCTGTTTTCTGAAATCTCTTCACTCTCATTCTACTCTGCAATGGATTCTCTCACCTTCTCCCATTCTCCTCTACTCCTCTCAACTCCAAAGCTAAATTCACTCACTAAAAATCCAATCTTTAACCCATTTACTACAACCCCACCAAGAAAATCTCGCCCACAGCCCCGGAGCAGCAAATTCAGCAGCTTTCTTGATTTGAAGCCAGTTTCGCATCCAAAGCCATTAAAATTCGACTTGCCCTGGTTTGATCCTGCTGACCGGCCCAAGTTTGATGTGATCGTCATCGGGGCCGGGCCGGCGGGTCTCCGGCTCGCTGAGCAAGTTTCCCTTTATGGGATTAAGGTATGTTGTCTTGATCCTTCGCCGCTTGCTATGTGGCCGAATAATTATGGTGTTTGGGTTGATGAGTTTGAAAGCTTGGGTCTTGATGACTGTTTGGACAAAACTTGGCCAATGACTTGTATTCATGTTAATGATGAGAAGACTAAGTACTTAGACCGGGCTTATGGTAGAGTGAGTAGGACGGATTTGAAGGTGAAATTGTTGTCTAGTTGTGTTGGTAATGGTGTTAAGTTTCATAAAGCTAAGGTGTGGAAGTTGGATCATGAGGAGTTTGTGTCCTCTGTCACTTGTGATGATGGTACTGTCATGAAGGCTAGTTTGGTTGTTGATGCTAGTGGATTTGCGAGCCGGTTTATCGAGTATGATAAGCCGAGGAATCCCGGGTTTCAGATTGCTCATGGTATTTTGGCTGAGGTGGAGAGTCATCCTTTTGATTTGGATAAGATGGTTTTGATGGACTGGAGGGATTCCCATTTGGGTAATGAGCCGCATTTGCGTGCTAGTAATGCTAAAACTCCGACTTTCTTGTATGCAATGCCGTTTGATTCGAATTTAGTGTTTCTTGAGGAGACTTCTCTGGTTAGTAGACCTACATTGTCATATGGAGAGGTCAAGAAGCGAATGGTGGCAAGGTTGAGGCAGCTCGGTATACGTGTGAAGACGGTAATTGAGGATGAGAAATGCTTGATTCCGATGGGAGGCCCTCTTCCTCGGATGCCTCAACCGGTCATGGCAATTGGGGGAAATTCAGGGATTGTACATCCTGCTACTGGGTACACAGTGGCTCAGACAATGCTTGTTGCGCCTATGGTGGCAGAGGCAATAGCTGAGTGCCTTGGCTCAACTAGGATGATTAGAGGGACAGCGTTGTATACTAGGGCCTGGAACGGGCTGTGGCCATTGGAGAGGCGGTCCAGTAGAGAGTTCTACAATTTCGGGATGGAGACTTTGTTGAAGCTTGATTTGGTTGGGACTAGGAGATTCTTTGATGCCTTTTTTGAGCTTAATCCTCACTACTGGCAGGGCTTTTTATCCAACAGACTATCTCTTGGTGAGCTTCTCATGTTGGGGGTGAATCTGTTTGGTACTGCTTCGGGTGGTTCGAAGCTTGACATGGTGAGCAAGTGCCCTGTGCCCTTAGTGAAAATGATGGGGAATCTGGCAAGTGAAGCTATTTGATTCCAATACACTTTCTAGTTGTTATTAGGAGTATTTTCAATTGGTCTATCTTTTGATGTTGAAGTTCGAAAGAATCAGAAATTACGTGTATACATTACATAGACTTCTTAATGAGAAGTATAGGGAAATAGATTTTGATTGCTTGTTGAGATCATAAAACTAGGATGGCCCCAACTAGGATACTTATGTATCAAGAAAAGATTGAAATTACAGTTCTTATTTCATGGTTTGTTGAGGTGGCCTTAAATCATATATCAGATTGTTCTTTCTTGTGTTGCAGTTGACATCTAGTCTTTACTGTTACTTATCTGTTCTTTGCTATCTTTCACATTTCTGAGAACTAGAAATTGTGAGTTAACATCGTCTCCGAGTCCTAACTCTTAATTCACCTGTGATTCTTGAATCAGTTCCTTTCCAGTAGTGTTCATTTCTCTTGGCATGTAAAATTACAAGTACAACTCGTTATCTATCTAGATTACAAGTCAATCTAGTTTCTGGCAGATGAAGCATAATTTTGCGATGATCAGACAGTTTTGCATTGTCATGCGATTGCATAAAGTCCTACTGCACCATTGATAATTCGATACAATATGTGTTTGTTCTGGGACGTGAATGCATTCCGCCTTAGTTCTCCAACTTGTATAAGTATCGCTGAAGTTGCAAGAGAATGACAGGTTTGATGTTTGTACATTTATGTCTTAGTCTGCAACAGCCTGGCGCAGATAGCTAGTTAAGATTCAAAAGCTTTTACACTGGTTCACCAACTTCAAATCTTTTAATTTAGATGGAAATGAGTTGTTGATTCAACATGAAATTGTTTCTCCCAGAAACCTAGAAGTGAATACAATGGTGACATAATATTTCGAGTCGATTTAGGACTAACAGACATGATAGCAATGACAACAACCAGAATGTAATTAAACTACAACTCATCAAAGCACAACTCACTGCAAGCTGCAGTTTTTAGGAATAATAACCATAAATGTTCATCATGTTCATGCATTTGGTGTCCTTAGAACTTGAGGAAGCGGCAACGGTTCGGCCAATGGTGCAGTTGTTGCCCTTTGGTCAACTGGTGGTACAGGTATGCAGACACATGGTGGAGAACTTGGAACAGGCGGCTGTTGCACTGGTGGTGACGGTTGACTTACTGAAACTGGTGGAGGTGGAAGATGGCGACGAGGCTTATGAGGGCCATGTTTATGATGTCCTCGTTTATGGTGACCACGTTTATGGGGAGGGGGCTGAGATGCTGGAACTGGAGATGGTGGTTGAGAGGTCGGAACTGGAGGTGGTGGCTGAGAAGTCGAAACTGGAGGTGGTGGCTGAGAGGTTGGAACTGGAGTCGGCGGAGGAGTCGGGCATGGACATGGGGTGCTTGGTGGACTATAAGTCGGTGGGGCTGATTGCACTGGGGGAGAACTCGCTGGTGGCACGTACGATGGTGGAACTTGCGCAGGTGGAGAACTCACTGGTGGTGGAACTTGAGCAGGTGGAGAACTCACTGGTGGTGTAACTTGAGCAGGTGGAGAACTCACTGGTGGTGGAACTTGAGCAGGTGGAGAACTCACTGGTGGGACGGACGTTGGTGGAGCTTGCACGGGCGGAGGACCGACTGGTGGGATGAACATTGGTGGCAGTGGTGGTTTATGCCAAAGGGGAGGCATTGGAAAGTGTGGAATGTGAAAGGGGAAGCAAGTTTCATGAGCAGGGTGACAAATGAAGTTGCTTTCAGCAACATAAAACATCAGCAGCAATGCAATCAACTTCACAAACCACATGGTGAAAACTGAAACAACCAAGACTTTCAGTGCCTACAAATGTTACAGTGCAGGTGAGTTTGAAGTGTTTTTGAGTATGAATTTGCAGAGAGATTTGAGTGAGATTTATAGGACTGGGAAGTGAATAATTTAATGTTTTCCAGTGAATTACTAGTTGGTAATGGTGAGTGTGAAACTGTTTCTGCATGGTTGTAAAGCATGGTGGTGTATTAAAGATTTATGTCATTGCATCAACTACAAATTTTTGGATTTATGCCATGGAAATTTGGTGGTCAAGCTAAGCATAGTTATTGCAGGGAAAAAAATTGACTCTGTAATTTATAGTCTGCAACTAAAAACTGCCATTTGTGAGCATGTGTTTGGGAGGTTTTATAGTTTCATTCCTGTTTCCAACGTATAAGGGAATAAAGTTAAAACATTCTTAGCTGGATTTATAATCGCCATACTTTTGGTTAGAAATTCACCACAATATATGGATGTACGCAATTTTATGTTGCTCACTCGCTTCTGTTAGGTGAATCATGAATGCACTTTCGTTAACTCGGGAATGTTTTTCACATTACAACCGCAACCGCGGGAACGTTCATCAACTTAACGACGGGTAACGTTCATCAACTTAGCATCGGGAGCAGAAGTTTTTGGGCGAGTTTATGAAAGTGCACCCTCTTAAAAAGCATGCAAGAGATTCTTTAAATTCGGTCTCAACATATTATGGTTTTAATCGAGTATTAATTGTGTTATATGTTATGTCTCGAGTATAATCTTGAACGTCAGATATCCACGTAGTTGCAGGCTCACAAAAAATCTCGTTTGATTAAAGAACTAGTAATTGACGAGCATTCTTCACATGTGGTCAAATAACACGTAATAACTAATCACCTTGAAATTAAAAATCCACACCACCATTCATTTCCTGTTTCTTCAAGGATTTTGGTCCTTTAATCCATGTTTCTTTCGAGTCATCTCGGAGGAAAATGGAAAATTATTATTAATCCTCGCTTTGCTACTTCAAGAAATAAAAAGAACAATAAAAAATCCATGTTCTTTCATAATTCTCTTGATATGTTTGTTTGTTTGTTTGTTTTTAAACGATAAATTTTTTTATTACTGATTTAAACCAATTTACATGTACATATATAAGGGGTGTATTGTTCGTCGATCAAGACCAAATGAGAAAAACACCAAGGTCGAAAGCACTGTCCAAGGACCAGTGTTTAGAGTTCTTCGCGTATTAGTCCCTAATTTTTTCTTGTTAAAAAATTAATTGAACTCAAGCTTCCATGGCAGAAAGCTTTGAGCTTCCGCCATGGAAGCTCGAGATTCAGAGCGGAGAGCTTCCATGGCTTCTGCCATGGACGCTCATTTTTAGAGCATTCATGGCGGAAGCTCCGAGCTTCCAACATGGAAGCTCGGGATTCCAGCTTCCATGGAAGTTAAGCTTTCCATGGAAGCTAAACTTTAAAAAAAAAAAAAAAAAAAGAACAGAAAGAAGAAAGGAATTATTTGGGAAGAAGGTTGTAAGGAAGATGGATGATTTGGGGTTAATTTGAAATAACTGAAAAGTTTTGAGAGTTGAAAATTGCATTTTAATCCATTCACTAGGGCTTGGTTTGGTTATGATTCAAGTTTTTGAATTTTTTTACCAAAATGTAATTGTTTTGCATCGTCGGTCATTTATCTATAATTGTTAGTCTAATAGGGGTTTTTTTTTAAAGCGTGTCTTAAGAGGGTAGTTTTCTGTAATTTCCCTAATTTATATCACCCCTTAATTAATAACTACATAAACTACTTTTTCAAGATGTTTTCTTACAAATTAATGCCCGTTATTTGAACTAGTACATATATTATAAACCCGTTTTAGTGTAAAGGAGGTTGAATGTTGACACTTGACACAAATCAATTGTACTCCCTCCGTTCAAGGAGAAGCTTCCTATTGTATATTTGGTCAAAAAAATAAGGAAAACAAGTATTATATTGTAAGTGGAGTAGTTGTAGTACTTTTTGGTGTGTTGTAATTAAATGAGTGGATAAAGATTGTGGACCACATTTCCAAAAAAGTAAATGCGAAGCTTTGTATTGGACTACAAAAAAGGAAAGTGGTAAGCTATTGACTGGACGGAGGGAGTATATAAAACCAGTACATATGTAAATTGTTTATCATAATTTGGCTATACGTGTAATTATTCAAATATCAGGTATTAATTTGTAATTAGACAAACGATAAAGAATTGAGGAAGTACAGTATAAGATGCAATTTATATTTTTTCTTTTTTTAAAAAAAGAGCACTTTCTCCGGAAATTACTGTAAGAAAAAAAAAATGGAACTTAACGCTTGACGTGACGATTAAGCCAAAATCACCAAGCAAAGAAAACCTCTTCGCCAAATCGACGACATAACTGAATCCACTTCATTTCACCCTAGGGTTTTTTTATCACTGCTCCGATTTGCACCTAAGCTGATGAAGCCGATAAGGCTTCCGGAGCCGCCGGGGAGCCCGCCGCCGATTGCTGCTGGTGGAGGAATTCCTGACATCTTCGAAGGAGGAGTGTACGGCGTCATCCGCCGTGCTGTTATCATCGGTAACGGCTTTCCCTCTTCCGAAAACCAGAGCATCGGCTTGGTTCGAGCACTCGGATTATCTGGAAAGCAAACTCTCTATGTAAGTAATTATTCTTCCGCCTGTTAAATTCTCGTGAATTATCATTTTCAGTTCATTTTTAGCGAATTGCTAGCTCGATAAGCAGATTAGCTGTTGGATTGTAGAGGTATGTATAACGTGTGTACTTTGATAGTGGTGGGTTAGTAATGGAATTTAATCTGACAAGTTATTTTAGCTCAATTGTGTTTGAGTTTATTATGTGCTACCTCATGAGCTAGCACATGAGGTAATGTTATTGGATGTTCTCTTTGGATAATGATGTTATTGAAGTGAAGACACATGAAAATGGAAGGAGAAAGAAATGGAGAGCTATGATCTAATGATCTCCTTTTGTCGATTACGATTAGCTAGTGTGAATTGCTGGCTTAAAGTTGGAACGTATGGATTATGGAATGATCAGGTTAAGATCACAGTAAACACATTATTTGTGGAAGAATCTGACACATCTTCACTTGATCACAGTAAACACATTATTTGTAGAAGAATCTGAAACATCTTCACTTGATAACCTGTTACTGCCTCCAGGCTTGAGCCTACAAAAGCAACTCTTATGGTTCCCCAAGTCTGGATTAACAAGCCAGTTGTGAATCTACTATCAATAAGAAACAAACTGAAATTATCTACTATGTAAACGTTGACCTACATGTCCACTATCTTATACTGTAGTATATGGAAGTTTAGCTGTCTTTATGACAACTGATGGGTGTGATATTGTGGCTACTGCTCTATGTTGTGCAGAGGGTTACAAGACCTACTGGGGGAATCAATGAATGGCTTCACTGGCTCCCTGTATCTGTCCATAAGCAATTATATTATATAATTAGCTTGATTTATGGGATTATTTTTGCAAGACGGCGGAAGAGAGTTATGCATGGGGAAAATGGTGGAGGCATAGGCCTGGCATCAGTGCTGGAAGCTGATGTAAAGAGTATAGTCAACATGGCTAAAGAAACTTTCGAGAAGTAAGTTTTACCCTCTCTCAAGTAAATAAATGCTCCCCCTACTATGGTATGCAAAATTTTGATTGGAAAATTAAGTCAACAAAAAATAAGCTCAAGTGACTTTTTGGTATTATTGCCTTTGAATGGTGCATGGTCTCTTCTCTCAGAGGGTGAAACTTTGACTATTATATCACGTATTTTGTAGATTTGGTTCATATGTATTTCTTGTATAATGAATTATCATCTTGAATAATGGGAAATGACACTCTGACCTCGTTCCAGGGATGGTCCATTACTTATAGTTGCATCGGGAAGAGATACTATCTCAATTGCAAGCTCTATTAAAAGATTGGCATCTGATAATGTGTTTGTTGTCCAGGTTAGTACACTGACCTTAAATATTTGGTTTCCCAGGACTGTATGAAGGAAATTTCCAGTAATGGTTTCCAATTATGTTCTATGAAGAAATGGTTTTAAACCTTCGTTTTTTATGTACGCTGCAGATTCAGCATCCAAGGTCGCGTTTGGACAGGTTTGATTTGGTGATCACACCACAGCATGATTACTATCCATTGACCCCTGGTGCAAAGGAGCAGGTTCCTAGGCTTCTAAGGAAATGGATAACACCACAGGAGCCTCCTGATGCCCGTGTTGTATGTGCTCTTGCCAAATATGCACATTTATGGTGAATTATTATGGCTGACTCTTTAATATTTATTGATGCTTGTTTCTCAGGTCCTCACAGTAGGAGCACTTCATCAAATAGATCCTTCTGCACTACGTAGTGCTGCAAATTCCTGGCATGACGAGTTTGCACCATTGCGAAGGCCATTGCTTGTGGTTAACATTGGCGGGCCTACAAGTATGCTCTATTCCTTATGGCCTCTCTCTCTCTCTCTCTCTCTCTCTCTCTCTCTCTCTGTCTTCTTTATGTGAATTTCATGATGAGATATGGTTTATGATTTCATTTTTGTAAATTACCATTCAAGATAAGCATGGTAAAAGTTAATGTGGTCTCTCTACAGGGATATTGATCATGTCCAAAACCAGAAACATGTAGCAAAACAAATTTTCTTGGAGTCTGAAGACATGAATCTTCGCTCGACTCCCAACGTAAAGATATTGGGATTATTATGGTTACATGCAATAGAGTATTTATAAGGTGTGACCAGTTTGTGTACCTTTTATACTTGTGTGCTACATACGCTACATTTGCTATGCGCATTTGATGAAACTGCCATCAATTTATGGTGTGGACAAACATGAAGTTTCTGTTTGATAACATGCTGCCGTCATCCTTGTTCTTAATTTGGACCTATGATAAAGTAATTGCATTTCGTTACACAATTTGATGGTTTCATCTTTAGCCACTCAAGAAATACCTACTGTGGTGGTTTATATGCTTACATTTCTGCTTCTTTGTAGGATTCTGCAAATATAGCACAGACCTTGCAAAACAACTTGCTACTTCTCTGCACAATGTCCTTACAAGTTGTGGAAGTGTGAGGATATCTTTCTCTAGGAGGACACCTGAAAAGGTATGTATTAACTGCTTTAAACTTTTGTCTCAGGTTAGTTCAACAGATCCTTTGTTTTGTCCCCCTCTATTTTGTTGTTGATTATTCAGTGGCTTTGTACTGACAGGTTTCTGCTGTGATACGAAAGGAACTTGGGGATGATCCCAAAGTGTACATTTGGGACGGTGAAGGTACTTGATTTGACCCAGAATTTTGTATAATGCATTATTATCTTCTCATACTATTACATGACTGCATTATGGGGCTTACTGAGTGAACATTATGCCATTTTCAGAGCCCAACCCTCATATGGGACATCTGGCGTGGGCTGATGCTTTTGTAATTACAGCTGATTCAGTTAGTATGTTGAGCGAAGCTTGCAGTACCGGGTATTCTTCACAACGACTTGAATGTTTTGGAGTTGTATGCTTGCGTAATAAGTACCTAATCCACCTTTTTGTCATTACAGGAAGCCTGTTTATGTCATTGGAGCTGAACGTTGTACATGGAAGTTTGTGGAGTTTCATAAAAAATTAAGGGAAAAGGGACTAGTTCGACCATTTACAGGACTTGAGGATGTAAGTGACTTTATAAATCTTTACATTAGGTTGTGTTGATGGAGATGACTGGTCCTTCAGTGATTATTATGTTTTCTTGGTGAGACTCAGAATATGTTGAGGGGATTGGGTGTGCAAAATTAAATGGTTACTTAGAATGTAAGTAAAAAGGGTGATAAAATAATAAATGCACAAATTGTACATGGATAATATGTTGGGTTTACAGATTAAGGCACTCATGCAAGGAGTATTAGTTCTATCTTGCCTTTAAATCCTACTTTTATCTTCCATGCATCTGCCCGCACACACTATTTTGCAAGACAATCTTTTATTGTATTCTTTAGTTGAGTTGAGTGGTTCAGGCACTAGTTGAAGAATTGGGAGTCCTTCCTGCCTTTGCTCTTACCTGTCCCTCATGTGCTGCAATGTTCTTTAATTTGCGACAGAGAATTTCAATTATCTTTAATTGTATCCTCTTTATTGATTCCAGATGGCAGATACATGGAGTTATCCCCCTTTAAATGATACTACAGAGGCTGCTAATCAAGTTCACAAGGCAATTGCTGAACGTGGCTGGAGACTAAGGCCGTAGGACCATTTGTTGATACTGCAGAGGCAAGCTAATTTGGCTTAAAAGGCACTTGCTGGGCCGAGCATGTCCGGAGACGAAGGCCTTAGGACCATGTGTTTGTACTGGTGTGATTACATATATCTAAATGTTTGCATTATCAGCAGCATGTATCATCTTCCAACCATTTGTTTCTCCCTTTCTAGTTGTTTTCTAAGTTAGAGTAAGCTCACAGATATGTTATAACAGCTACATATTCATGGTTGAATTTGAGCAGCAGCTGCAATTCTTTTGCCCATTGGGGGACTTTGATGTACGTAAAAATAAATATACACATGTATTAACACGGCTTGTATATTTACAGCAAATGAGGCTTACAGTTCACTTTGAGTGGCATATGAAATACTACTCTGTTTTTGCAAATCGAATACTTCGTCTTCATCAAGAGTTTCTTAAACAGCTACAGAATTTTGCTTCCTAGTTTCTCTTTCGGTTATATCGGTCAAATTAAGCGTGTTTACGTCACATTGGGCGAGTTTGTAAAGCATGACATACAAATTGCAGATGACAAATAGCTCTCTGAACTCTTTTCTGATCAATAATCCAACAACCTACAGCAAATAGAACAAATTTCTCCGTACTGACTCTGCATTATTTTCACACTAATGATCTGTAGTAATGAACTAAAAGATCCTGGAAGAAACAAAAGTACTGTTATTTTCTCAAAGTGGAGCTAGTTAGCAAACAACTCCTCTACATTAGAAACATACACCTAATCTGACATGTAACTGAATTCTGGATTTCCATCTGAACTAATCCACAAACAACTTCTCCTATAAATTCAGTACCCAAACACATTTCTTTCTCAATCCAACTCTCATAATCTCTAATCCTCTACAACTACAGCAACGAACTAACTTCGATCAATGGCAGACACGACCAGGAACCCCGATGAGGCAGCAATCAACACTCCCAAGTCCAGGTCCACCAAAGATGAGGAAGCATTCAACACTCCCAAGTCCAGGTCCACCAAAGATGAGGCAGCAATCAACATGCCTGAGTCCAGGTCCACCAAAGGAAAGGTTGCTGCTGCTGCTGTTACCACCTTTGCCACCAGATTTGTCCCTAAATCTGGCGGTGTGGGAAGAGGAATTGGCATATTCGACTTCATCTTGAGAATTTGCGCTCTTGTTGCAGCTTTGGCTGCTACCACCACTATGGCAACCACGGACCAGACACTTCCTTTTTTCACACAATTCTTCCAGTTTCAAGCAAGCTATGATGACCTTCCCACATTCACGTAATTTTCTGGTCCAATAAAGTATTCTGCCTCCTTGAATGATTTATAATACTTTCATACAATGTTTGGCAGGTACTTTGTCATTGCGAATGCCATAGCAAGCGGCTACTTAGTTCTGTCCCTGCCCTTCTCAATCATTGGCATTGTTCGTCCACATCTACGAGGAATCAAACTGCTACTACTCATCCTAGACGCGGTAAGTCCATATCTGACACTTCTACAAGTATCATCTTCTCCATTGACAAACTCAAACCCGACACATTAATTATTGAAACCCGTTCCTCATCCCCTATTTAGAGTACATATTCTTCCTTAACTAAAAGGTCTGATAAATTGATGATTTGCAGTTCGTGATGGCATTTACGACTGCAGCAGCTGCAGCTGCAGCAGCAATTGTGTACTTGGCTCACAATGGCAACTCCAACACCAACTGGTTTGCCATTTGCCAGCAGTTCACTGACTTTTGCCAGAAAGT
The DNA here is from genome assembly GCA_036897195.1 of Plantago coronopus. Classification (NCBI taxonomy): domain Eukaryota; kingdom Viridiplantae; phylum Streptophyta; class Magnoliopsida; order Lamiales; family Plantaginaceae; genus Plantago; species Plantago coronopus. The sequence goes on from JAYMSL010000167.1 coordinate 19,260, forward strand.
TAGCGGCGCAGTTGTAGCTTCTTTCATTGCAGCTGCCCTCCTCATATTCTTGATCATACTTTCCGCCATCGCTCTCCGCAAGCACCATTAAAATTGAAACATTCAAGGTGTTTGAGAAACAAGAGACAAAGTGTGTTAGTGTGTGTATACTGTGTGTTTTGCTTTCAGTTTGTAATATTGTGTTGTTTATCCATATATTTTCTTAGGACAAAGGTTCCATGCATTCCTATTGGTCCATTACACCATGTTTGAAATAGAATGCTCAAAGTTTATTGGTTGTATTATCTACATCATGTCACACTCGTGCAGTTTAACTTTAACTTGACTCACGTGGTTTGCACTCTATTGAGCATATGACGTTTATCCCTTGCTGATACGGAACAGAAGAGATAAGTAGGATTCTAATTATGTAGCAACCCAATAACAGATAGTTAAACTATTAAATCATGAAATAAACTCAAACCATTGATACAATCCAAAAGAGAGACATACGTCTACAAGTTTCTAATCATCAAAATCATCCTAAAACTCTAAGTTAACATCTACTTAAATAGATAACTCATGGGACTACGAGACCCAACAAACTCGACAACTTAACTAAAGCCCACAAGTGGCTTTTAACTCTAAATATTCAATCTATCTTCGGATCCTTGATTCAACTTCTGATACGTACCGTATCAGTGCACTGTGAAAAGGTAACAAATGTGAGTTCTCAAAACAAAAACATTCTCGTTCGAGAATGGAGGGCCCATTACCTATTTTTAAGCAAAACAAACCTTTCATACAGTAAAATGGTAAGACATTTTAAAAACCAGAAATGTACATGATTCTAAGCAACTTAAAACCTACACTTACAACAAAACCGGGAAACCTACATTGACCCAATTTTAAACCAAACAACTCATTACTATTGGTCCATTCCTCCATGTTTTGAATAGATAGCTCAAATTCTATTTGTTGTTTTCTATAGTTTGTCTGGCATCGCCGAGACTGCAAGAATCTATTTTTAACTGAAAAGAAGACGAACTCATAAGCTTTGACAAAAAATTAAAAAAAAAGTAATGATACCACTAAATTTATTTTGTTAATTATAGAAAAGTAATTATACTCGATATTTTTATTATATTTGTATTGTTTCTCCGTATTAAATAATATTATAAAATAATACCTACTATGATCCGTTTCAGTTCCATTTAACAGCACACAGCCCCACCAATCACCGACTTGTGAATTGTGATAACGAAGCTGCTCTCTGTCTTGTCTCTCTACTCAAAACCCATAAAATACTAAACTCAAATAAAAAGGGGCTATCTAGGGTTTCTCTCTCTACAATTTCACTCTACTCACCAACTGGAAGACGACGGACAACATGTCGCAGAATGGAAAATTGATGCCCAATCTTGACGAGAAGACCACCAAGGTCCTCAATTTGACTGTGCTTCAGCGAATCGACCCTTTTGTTGAGGAGATTCTCATCACTGCTGCTCATGTTACTTTCTATGAATTCAACATCGATAACAGTCAGTGGGTATGTGTATTTTCTTGATCAACTCTTTGATCAACTGTTTAGCTTCTTTTTGCCCCATTGATTTTGGTGTTAGTTGTATTGATTAGTGATGATTTTGGATTGGCAGAGTCGAAAGGATGTTGAGGGTTCGCTGTTTGTGGTCAAAAGGTAAAGAGACTTGATCTTTATTGATATTGTGGCCATTTTTAGTTTTCTGGGTTTAATTTTGTTTGGTGGGTTTGCGGTGTTATTGATTGGTGTGTGGTGGTAATTGGTGACAGGAATACCCAGCCGCGGTTCCAGTTTATTGTTATGAATCGTCGAAATACGGGTTAGTTTCAATCTGTTGATTTTATAGAAGTATGGACTGTTTGTTCTACATTTTGATTTTTGTCTTACTGTGATTTTTTTTCTTCTCTGATGTGTGGATTATGCCGAACTGAATGGGTGTCTTTGAGGGCCTTTATCTGAGTTGCTCATGGGGCTTAATATTCTGGGTGGTTTGTATTGTTTGTAAATTGGTTTTCTAGCTTTCTCTTGTGTGAATTTTGAGACTCATAATGAGGTGCTTTTAACTAGCATGAGTTGCTCATATTGAGTCCTACACAATCACTTACTTTACTAGTTTTGAGTTCATTACCTTGACCGGGTCTATAACTTCTGCATAGACCTTATGGCCATGAATCATTCACAACACACATTGATCTGGTGTGTCATCGCTATGTGTGATGCATTCTTAGCCACATGGTCTACAATATTAATTATAGACCTGGTCTAGGTAAGTATTTTTTGAATTTACAGAGAAGTTTCTGTTTTTATTTACAATTACCTTGTCAAGACCGTTACTCTTTATTTGGGTAATGGGAGCACTGTTGAAATGGTTTAGTTAATGTACCTTTATGGATCTCCAAGAAAAATGAGTTCTCAAATGTCCTAGTTTTCTCTCTCACTCAGTTCAGTATAAACCTATCACAGACAGATTCTGCATAAAGTTTAAGTGATGGCCTTATCACTAAATAAGAATGTATTATTCTTATCCCATTGACTGTTCTACTAAGATGATTCCTTGTGGATCCAGCCTGTGAATGAGTTTGTGGATTGTACATTATACTCTATATTCTAATAAGATGGCGTGTATGTTGCTGTAACCAGATAATCTGGTCGAGAATCTCTTGGGAGATTTTGAGTATGAAGTACAGGTCCCCTATCTATTATACCGAAATGCCTCTCAAGAGGTAAATGGGATATGGTTCTATAATGCGCGTGAGTGCGAAGAAGTTGCGAATCTATTTACAAGGTTAGGTTTTATCATATAATTCTTGTATCATTACCTGTATCAATTGGCTTCTATTGTTGATTGCGATGTGGCATCAATCTTTTTTTGGCGATGTTTGGTGGTGTATCAATGTCAGCTTATTAAATGCTTTTTTATGAAGAAGGCTAGATTCCATATTAGAAGGCAATCAGTCAACAGTTAATTTGGGTTACACATACTCAAAATAGGATTTGCTTGATTTGTATGTTACAGTTCCCAGTCCTAGATCATGCCAAGATAATCAGAAAGGGCTAATTGATCTGGATATGCTAAGCAGAAAAATAATTTGGATTTGCTTCAGATTATTCGAGTGTTACCAATGAGTTCAAATATTGTATGTCAAATCTTCTGCTAAAATATGCCATGCCATTTAGCAACAGATAAGTTAGTTTATTTTAGTAATGGTGAAATGTTACCCCTTTAAGTTCAACAATTTTACTTCCATTTGCCCATTTGGTAGAAAATAAGTCAGATTTGTTCCAGAACGTTCAGTGTTGCATTTAAGTTCAGATATCGTACTCCCGATCTTCCGTTACAGTATGTGTATGCTGCTGAGAAGAGTATTTGCTCTACTATATTACATTTCGATAATTTGAAGTATTCCCCCCAAGATAATTTTTGCGAATATCAATGATTTTGGGGCATTTAATTAATTTTCGCCCTTGGTGGTAGCATTATAACATGTGTTGTATGCTTTACCAGGATACTAAATGCATATTCCAAGGTGCCTACAAAGTCCAAGTTGTCTACCACCAAAAGGTAACCCATTTTCCCCCGTTTACTCTTGAATGTGGTGAACAGGATGTCTAGTTACCGTTCCTAGTTCTATATTATGATGCTTTTAGAAATCAGAGTTAATTATAAAAGATGTTTCGAGGATATTACTATATCTAGAATATCGATATATGATTGTGTAATCCTGATTTTATTGAGTTCATTATTGAAAGGTGTTATTAAGTAACATTGATGCTTTTCTCAATTCATCTTTCCGTTATTTTTATTCCAAGGATATGTCATTTTACTTAAATTCCCGGATGCTTTTACTGCTTTTATTTCAGTGAATTTGAAGAACTAGAAGCAGTTCCAACGCTTGCTGTAATGGATGGTCCTCTTGAGCCAGCAGCTTCTGCTAATACCAATGCAACAGATTCTCCTGATGATCCGTCCTTTGTGAACTTTTTCAGCGTATGTGTTGTGTTCTGTCTTCCTTTTTTTGTCTTTGTGGACATCTTAGACAGTATTAAAGTTGAATTTTTCAGAGCTTCTAACACGTCAAGTACTGTACTTTTTATTACCGGTAAAACCGGCAAAACATAAGTGCCGCGCGCCTGATTCTTTTCTTTATATTGGAAACTGTACATCAGTTGTTTCATTTTAATTTGCTACCCTGTAATGACATTAACCGAATGCATCAGTCACATGATGCTCTAATGTTGTTAATTTTGATGTTTGATGATTAAATATCTGTCTGCAGACTGCTATGAATATTGGAAGTGCTCCAGGTGCGACGGTGATGCCTGGGCAGCCATATCACTCTTCTGCAAGTCTTATGTCTACTCCTCGCCCACAGAGTGTCGCTCTGCCAACTTTACCAACTACCCAGGCACCACCAGTTGTATCTACATCGACCACAATTATGTCACTTCTTGATAGTGCTGAAGCTGTAAAGCGTTCAGCTGACCTAGTGAAACCATCATTTTTTGGCCCACCTCCTTCCTCTTCCCCCGCTGTTGTGCCTCCCATGTCATCGTCATCTATTCCTACTGCACCACCACTTAATCCTCCTGTAAATCTACAGAGACCTTATGGTACTCCTTTGCTCCAGCCATTTCCCCCACCTACACCCCCACCCTCACTGACTCCAGCTCCTGTTCCTACACCGAATTATCCACATGTTATAAGTAGAGAAAAAGTCCGGGAAGCACTTCAAGTCCTTGTTCAGGTAAACACTATCCATCTTTTTCAGTGTCCTTGTTTTGATCCATGATGCTCCTAAGATGAAATATGAAGAGTAGAGATAAAATGTTCATTGTCGCTCCTATTCATCTGCTGTCTATATCTGTCTTTTTTCTCTTCGTGAAAAATTAATTGGAAACAATGATCATGTTCGTGAAAGAACATGGATTAAGAAAACATTTCAAGCTGATATTGAGTTTGCATTCTCAAACACGTGTCAAGGATAAGAGATTCCTCTTTTATCATTTCTGCATAGGAAAGGTTTAAAATGCACAGTTTTTGCAGAGATACATACAGAAGCAAAGTTTAACTTAGATGTTGAGTGAATTTTGGTTTGAATTATTATCATATCATCACTTTCTAGACAAATATGAACTTTATCTTTTTGCTAACGTATATATGCATTTTGATTCTGTAGGACAACCAATTTATTGACATGTTCTACCGGGCTCTGATGAATACGCACCACCAATCATGATGAACGAGGGAGTACTGATATGTTCTTCTCAGGAGGGAAGAAGTCCGGGTTATTGATGTCTGTTGTGTGGTTTCTCTCGTAAAATGGCATATTTTACTTCTTAGGGATGTATAGGGTAAAAATTTCAATCCATAAATTTTGTCAAAAATGTTATGTTTGTGAAGTCATGCTAACGTTGAAGTGTAAACTGGTTTGAAAAGATAAGGTGGAGTTTTTAGTAGTACTCAGCTAGATGATACTTATAATCTACTGATCTTGTATTTTCCGGTGCTGTATGTGGGAAATGTTTACTGTCTTTTGGGGTGTCTGACTTAAATCTCAGGTTGATGAAAAGTTTAGTGGCCATTGCGACTCAAAGATACAATTATGTTGTCCAGTACACCATAATAGTCCAGTACACCATAATAGTCGACATCTGCGTGACTGCGTCTATGGATTGACAGTGTGAAACTATTTATACGATTTTTGTGTGGTCGGTCGTTGTCCCTAAATCATAATATAAATATTACTCCCTCCGTCCCACAAAACTTTACCCGCTTTCCATTTCTGGACGTCCCACAAAACTTTACCCATTACCAAATAAGGAAGCTACCCCACACACTAAAACATTATTTTAATATCAATACACTTCTTTATCACCTCACATTCTCAAAAAGTAATCTACCCCACTTACTTTTTTATTTTTACTCCATTACTTTAACTCATTTTCTTAAACTGCGCGCCAACCCTAACGGGTAATGTTTTGTGGGACAGAGTACATTTTATATTAAAGAGTTGAAACATTATGGATATGATATTTTATTATCAAGTCAATATAGTTATGCTTTAGCTACCAACAAATCTTAATAAACTGAATTAATTAGTAGAGGTTCTGGAATAAATTGAAGCTTCCCTCTATCAATAATACTTTTACACTTCTAGGCACATTTATTTTCAAACACATCGACTATATTTTTTTTTCTAAATGACATCGGGTATATATTTTGACTAAAATAAATAAGAGTTGATATTATTATTAAATAAATATTTATTATTTTTCTTTGATATAAAAATCAATGTTTATACTAAAACGTCGACGTTATTAGCTATATTCAAGTCTTGTAAAAAACGTAATTTAAAAAAATGATGACAAACGGGTTACTAATATACTAAAACAAACAATATCGGGAAAATAAGTACTGATACAGTACATTTTATTACTGGCACATCTCGTTTAATATTAATAAAATAAATTATCATTTAAATAAAATGTTTATCCTACACCAAAAAAATATTACTTTAATTGAGCCAAAAAAACCTTTTACTTTGTCAAGTCATTCCAAGATGATTAATGTTCACACCAAGTTCAATTTAAGCATATTAATTTTTAAAATCCAGTTGCAAATCTTCCATTTCAAGAACGTGTTCACTCCAAACAGTCAATCTGCAAATTCTTCGATAAAACCACTGTCCTCCCATTTTCCCTTCACTGCCAAAACCTCTCATTTCTCTGTTTCTTCCCCCCTCATTGAATCCGATGAGTTTTCTTTCATAATCGGAGGTTGCAAAATGGATCTTTGGGTTGTTGCAGCAGTTGCTGGGGCGGGATACATAGCCAAGAATTTGCCAAATCTGTCTATTGATAAAAGGGAAAGTTTGAATGTTGGATCCGACTCGAGAAACTTTCTCCAACACTTGCGTGATGCAACTTGTCCATTCCAGCGATTTGCGGGAAAGAAAAAGGAAGCTCAAGGTGATGATGCCTTTTGGGATTCTCCGGATAGTTTAAGAAATAGGGTTTCAGAATCTGATGTTGCTTCTTCATGTGAAGATGCTTTTGAAGATTATAATTTGTTTAAGATATCTAGTACAGAAGAAAGTTTGGAATTTGAGGATAGGGAAGTTCGAAAGTTTACCAGGGGCAAACTCGTTAGAAATAGAAACTGTATTGACGATTCGATTGGGCCGATTGATTCTTTGGGAAGTTTTCTGGATGTCCAGCTTTGTAGAGGGCTTGAGAAGGAGGAGGTTATACGTGGTTTGGTTCCTTCATTATCTGCTATGAGGCTTACTGGTGGAAGCAGAATGCTGGGCAGGTCGAATAGTGATTCGTCCTTAGTGGAGTTTGAGGGCTGTAGGGAGGACACTGGGAATGTGGACGGTGCCTGCGTGGAGGCGTGCAATGCAAAGCTGGGATGTATATACTTGCCACCACTTAAATCAGCTAAGGATATCGATAAGGGGCGTAAAAGGGGATCCAGCAACGTGGAGCTTAGTGGTTCTGGTGAAGAGGCTCCTTTGAAAGGTTTATTACTGTTTGTTGAAGTATTTGTGCTTATTTTTATGCATTGCAATTGAAATATTTCATTCGTTACACCTCTGGTTAACCCTAGGATCTAAGTTACATCTAGTTAGCTGCGGTGTGAATTTTATTTGACATGTCATTTGCTGATGATCATATTCTCATGGTCACGGGTTTGAAGAGTACAGCTGATTAATCACTTAACAATCATAATTCTTAGTTTGGCTCAATATTCCAAATGCAAATATAACCTGGTCTGGAGTAACTGAATAAGTTTAGGTATGTGGTTGAGCATTGTGTCGAGTGACCCAGCTGAACTGATATGTAGGAGATATGGTTATTTCTTTGTCAAGGGTATATTTGTAAGGTGTTTCTTTGTCCTGTATATAGCTAGATTCTTCGTGGGTTCGGAACATGTGGAATTGTAGGCTTTGGTTTATGGTGTATAGAATTTAATTTTTCAGGGGTTTGGCCGTTTGGGCATAGGTTTCGTTTTAATTTGTCTGAAAACTTGTGAGCAATTATGTAAATTGTGTGTTCTTAATGATTTAAAATTTTGTTCACGAAACTTAAATGTCGAAGCGCACAATTGATGGTTAACTACCTGAGCCGGCTGTCCCACTGTATTAATATGCTAGCTGTCCCTGTGGTCAAATATAATAAAAGCCTTTTTCCAAGTTATTGTGATTGATGTAAGAAGTTATCTGTGTTTACAAAGCCTTCTTGGAATATATTTGGCCCTTTGGTATTAGAATGAGTGATCAAACAGTTTCCCCAGATGAAACTCAAATTCAAGAAGAATATCAGAGTGAAAATTTTGTTCTAGAGGAGGGTATCTATTCTGTTTACTGATTAATCAGCATCTTTGTTGTTTCGGAAATCATATTAAGACCGGCGTCTATTCTATTGATTCAAAATAGTAATGTTTTCTCATGTTTTGATGTCGACAGGACCTGACATGATGCTTCTTTTCCTAGTCGGAATGACTGTTGGGATACTTTCAGCAACTGCAGCTAGTAAAACGGGTATAGAAGAGTTGAATAAGCAGTTAAAGCAAACACAGAATCTAGTTCAAGATTTACATGAGGAGATTGATATGAAGGACATGCTAACAGTGAAGGAGCTTACTGATGGAAGCTGTCTACCTCCAGGTGATAGTAGTGTTACGCCTCTTTCGAGTCATGAACCAAATGCATCTCCTTCTGATGGGAAAGTGAACCACTCAACCAAATTTGAGAAAAGCACTGTGGACGTTGAGTTAATGAGCAAAATTGAGGCGGAACTTGAAGCTGAACTGGAGATGCTAGAACAAAATATGAAGGATTCTATGCTAGAGAGATCTAATGTCGTTGAGGTATGAAATGCATTGTTCTCAGATGTTCCTTCAAACTTTTGCATTCATCTTGTATCATCCTTGGTGCATGTTTTGTGTCTAAGTTTTAGTGCATGTTTTGTGTCTTAAGGCTTTGTTCTTTTCAACTTAAGTTCAGATCAGTTCAGATTTGGTTAGTTCAAATTTGTACTTCAATTCAGATCCATTCAGTTCAGTTCCGAAATGCTCAGCTGGAAAGAACAGAGCCTAAGTTTTAGTGCATTCACAGCATAATTTTATTTTTTGCTATCTGCCCCTCTGAACAAACTTGCTCACTTTATTTTATTTGTTTCGGTTACATAATCCATATTTCAACGTGTATTTCTGAAATTCTTTTAATTTTTTTCTGCAGTTCGATTCAGATTTTGAGCCAGATATTGTAAAAGGGGACTTTGATCCAGTAATGGTGAGTGAAGTTGGTGGTGGCATTGCTGAGTCGGAAAATGGCACAACAGACACAACCCCTAGATATACTTACTCTCAACCTCCAGATTACGCAGTTTGCCCATGGGAACTAAGTTTGCGTCTTCATGAGCTGATCGAGTTTAGGCTTCAAGCACGGATCAAGGAGCTAGAGATTGCTCTTGGTAACAGTCGCAGCAACATTCAGTTTCAAAGTTCACAAAGCATTGCCCTTCAGAAGGGTTTTCCTTATAGTGGCACAGGATCCTCATCCAGTCGCCATACTCCTACATGTATATACGAACAGGATGAAAGAGAAGATAGGCTCCCAGCAAAGAATTTCTCTACCAATCTCATCAGTGCTTATAATGATCAGGGGACACATCAGGATAAACATACATGGTCAGGTTTTACGTCAAATGAGGACTTTGAGAGTGAAGACGATGATACTGATGAATCGGAAAAACTTTTGTTAAAGCAGATAATTGAGAGGACAAAATCAGGTTCCAGTTTTGTTCTTGAATTTTTGAGAAGCAATGACTGAGGCGTAATGAAGTATGACAATGAGCAAGTTTATTACAATTGTATATACCGAGGAACATAAGCAGAGTAGTACTATACCAAATGAAAACTGAAATACTGATGCTGTGATTATATTTGTATTGTATATACTTGTGATTATATTTGTATTGTATATACTTGATCTTCCATCAGCAATTCAGCATGTTGTAGTAGCATGATGTATATGATTGTATAGCGTACTCAATCGTGTTGGAGTAGTAGTATGCATTGTGTTGAGAACACTAAAATTTTCACATGGAAGAGCTTTAGCAATTTACAGGCCTGTGACTATGACTAGCTAGCTTGGTTCAGAATGCTTCTGAAGTAAACAGTTAAGACTGACATAACTCTGAATTTTCTGTAACGTATAACATCTGATTTAAACAATTATGTTACCAGAAAATAAAATCAGCGCAAGCAGAAATAAAAATGTGCAGAACAAGTTAAAAGATCTTGTATAGATTGGTAAACCCTTATAGGCAATGTAATTCCAGGATAAAATCTACAATGGGAAGACTTTCTTATGCCTAAAATAAATCAGAAAGCCCAAGTATGCTATCGCACAACAGACTAGGCTGACCGTGACCACCCAATTAAAAGTCGATGCATCATCAAACACCGAATCCTCGAAGTTCATCCCGAAAACTGCAGTAACAACAGCAAATAGAGTAGTAACAAAGGTTGCCGCTGTTAGAAGCAACTCGAACTGGATCAGTTGATTCTGAACATTTCCCTGTGATGACAGAAACCAAAAAAGAATGAGAAACATAAGGGTACAGTAGATATGATCATATGAAATCTTTAACAGAACTGGAAAACTCTTACTTACCAGCTTTATGTTAATGAAATCTTCCGTATCATCGATATACTCCTTAAGCTGCACACCAAAGAAGAAAGTGATGTACATCAGTATCAATTTCGCTTAAATTCTTTTCGAACTTTTGTGATTAAGCCTGATAAGAGAACGAATTCTGCCTTCATAAAAACTAAAAACTACTTGTTTAAATTATCATTCTTACCGACAGCAATTTGTTAAGCGTGTTGTCTATGACAACAAAATATGCTTCAAGTAACATTTCAAGTTGATCAATATTTTCCCTGCCACTTGATGAACTCAAGAAGCTTCCATGTTTACTGGAACTCATTGAACTAAACGCTCTCTGTAATTTGTGAACTCCAACCAAGGATCCCACTGGAGAAACTGGTGCAGATTTAGATTCAACCTTCTCAGAAGAATTATTATGATCAGATCCATCACTGTTTGCTAGACTTTCCCGCCTTTCTTTCTTTTCTGTTAAATACATTTCTGCCATATCTCCATCATCATCCATGAGATGCTCTATTTCATCACAAACCTAAAATTAAAAGATAGTGTTAATGAGTATCAGTACTACCTTGTACAGCTGTTCAGGCATACCTTGATCAAGAATCTTACCTTTTGCACTCGCTGAGTCAGTGCAAGTAGGTTTCCTTTGAATCTACGCACGCGCTCTAAATTGAGAGTGCTAATCGACGATGTCAATTCTTCAAGCACAGGATATATCTCCAGTTCTAAGTCTTTCATCTGATAAATATATGGACTTCAATGTCATGACATAGCTGAATAGTGCCTTTATGATGAAAGTTTATGTATGAACACTGCATATGTGCACAATTGCACATATATCTTTCATAAGACTTAAACAGCAGATCTTTTTGTTTAATAGGTCAATCAATTACCACAGTGGGAATAACTTATGTATACGAGCTTGCTCATATCTATGTTTTTCAATCATCAGATTAAGAGTGGAAAATGATTGAACATGTAAATTTTATGAGTATGTTGAGGGATAAAACTGCACACCTGAGCATCAAGAGACATACATGTAAGTTCCACAGCAAGCTCTAATGCTTTGAACTCAAAAGGCAAATCCTCTGAATCATATCAGTGTAAACTGTAAGTATGAGATCACATCCACTACTCCAAAAATGTCAGAGATGAGAAGACAATAAGTGCTGCAAAAACAGTACGAAAACTTCTGGCATAACATTTGATAAAAAGGAAAACTTATGATGACATTTAGTCAGAATACTTCTAGACATTAACAATTTTTATCTCTCTGCTTTAGTAACATATTAGTATTAATTTCAGTAAGATAGTCAAGCTACACATTAGGAAGCTAACGCACTGGAATGGTCTTAGGTTCAAATGATTCTTCCTATAAGATTTTCCTAATAATTAATTGCAACATGGTGATCCTTTCTTTGATGACTTGAATTGAAACTTACTTCAGGAAATGGAAGCTACCCCAATACCTCATCATATCATAAATCAAACAGTTTTCTCATGAAGTTTAAAAATATGAAGTAGACATTAACGATACAAAAATAGATGAGAGACTAACCAGATTGATCTTTCGAAGTCTCAAGACGCTTACACAACTCAGATTTATAGTGCTGTACAGTTCCATCCAGAGAGTTCATCAATATAACTTCATCAGCTGTGATTATGCATCTGATCTGTTCAAGGCTGACAACAATAGCTTTCTCGCGGCCCAATATCGAGGAGGGGTAAATAAATAGAGGGTCTAAAAGCCTAAGATCTCTCGAGGGCAATGAGCAATGTCTCATTATACTAGATTTATCCAGTTCAACAATTTTTGAGTTCCCATTAGGAAGGATCTTTATCCAAGATCGACTTCCAAGATTGTGGCCTCTCTTCTTTAGCCCTGGAAACCCAGATCTCTGGCTCCCATTACCTTCTGAATTGTATCTTGAAGAGTTGATAAAAGCGATCGATTCAGGAACAACATAATTGATGGATGAAGGCTGTGGTTGAGCCATTTAGCCTTCTTTAAATTTAATCCAAATTTCTACAGATCAAAAATATATATTCATCCATGTAGGGTGCTGGTCACCAGCTTCCTGACATAGAACCTAGAAGACAAGCATAGACATGCATACAGATCAGGCTTTACAGCAAGAAGTTCGTCCCTTCCACAAAAAGATTAACCAGGAGGAGGCACATCATTTCTCCTCCATTGCACGAAAATGTGTAAACTAATATCCACAAAAATCATATTGGCTCTTTTAGCATAACTAGTTGATAGCTGATAAGTCACCTCAGGTGTTGGGTGACTGGTTTTTATGAGTATGATATAAAATAAGATAGGCTAGTTTCAGTTTTACTATGCTAAATAAACTACAAAGTAGGCGTTCACTCCGGTATTTATTTCAAAAACAAGCTCATCTAGCTGATAAGCTAGTATATATAACATATCCTTGTATCACTGTATGGATTTCATTTCAATAAACAGTGTACTTGGGAAACCAATTGAATCAGCAAGCAGTAGGTATATACTATATATACACCAAAATTCACAACCACTATCATCAAATTTCACAACCGCAAAGGTAAGGGGGGCAAAGGATCATGTTCGGTGTGTGCTAAACATTTTAGAAACAAAATTAAAATAAAAAATAAATAAGGGGAAACTGAAAATTGATTTGAAACACAGGTAAGGCAGCTAATTTCCATCATCATAAACAATGAAACTCGAATGCACAAATACGCCGGCGGAAAGGTCGGGAATCTCACGGGGCAAGTAATTAGGAAGGGGCAGAATGAGAGTAATTAAGGAGGAAAAAGAAGAAGCACGCACATAATTAGTGTGAATATAGGAAGAAGTAAATTGGATTTGTGCAATCGTAATGAGATAAAATTAACAGGAGAGGGGATCAATGAGTCTACCTGTGGAAGTGGTTATCCGTTGCGGGGGAATTGCAGCCGTGAGAATGAGGAGTATGAATACTCTTCTCTCGAGTCGTCACTGTTGTGTTGTTTTGTGTTGTATTTTAGACACCACACCAGAGAAGGGAGAGATTCATCTCGCCATGTCTTACGCCTGCGATTGGGAGCGTGCGTAACTCTCTACCTTCGTTAGTTCGGTTCGGTACCAGTCCGTCTCACAATAAACCACTTATTTGAGAGTTTACGAGATCACATTTAAAACTTTTAACACATTTAATTAAAAACTTAAATCATTATAAAACCTTAATACAATCATACTAAAATCTTAACTAATTACAAACTTTTGACCTAAAACGCGGTTCAACTTGTAGCAAGTAAAAATGATCAAATTAATTGTTTTT
>JAYMSL010000168.1:0-33124 GCA_036897195.1 Plantago coronopus
AAAGTTGTAAGGATTTAAAATTGCATTTTAATCTATTCAATAAGGCTTTGTTTAGTTGCAATTCAAGTTTTTAAATGTTGGACCAAAATATAATTATTTTGCAGTGTTGGTCACTTATCTGTAATTGTTAGTCTAACTGGGTTTATGTTGTGAGAGCGTGTCTTAAGAGGGTAATTTTCTGTAATTTTTCCTTGAAGATATCATGAACCATACATTGTGGTTTTTTATGTAATTATCCATGTGCAAAGTCTTTATTGAGTAATGTTGCCCATTACTTTTGACTAAGGTTTTGTTCAATTCACCTGAAATCCTCTGAACTGAACTGAACTGAACTAAATAGACCTGAATTGAACTGAACTGAACTGAACTGAAGATAGTATTAAAATTAAGTTAAGGTTAGCTGAACTGAACTGAACTGAATTGACCTGAAATGAATCGAACACAACTGAAATTAAGTTGAATTGAACAGGGCATAACCTAAATTACATTTTAAACCTTATTATACAAACAATCATTATATAAACAATTACATTTATATCCAACAGTTAAGTTTGTTGTTGAGTTTTAGAATTTTTAGATTAACAACCAAACAACCCTTAACTATATAATTTGCATTATTGTCTTTCCCAACTTTACAAATTAAAATTATAATCACATTTTCCTTTAAAATAAACTTGACATGTTAGAATTTAGTCCAAATATTAAGGAAATGTTTGGTTGCATGCATAATAATTTCGCCCTCCTAATTTCACTTTATAGGTCCGTCCCTGAATTTGACTAACTAAGACTAGAATGAGTGAGGAATTTCCAACTGGTCCTTTCCCATAATTTACAACATTAAATATTTCGTGAGAAATTAGTTTTGTTTACTTCTAGATCGATAATGTTACATGGGCTTTTCTATGGACAGGCAGGCACTTCGCCCTGCCTGACGTCAGGCGTCCAATAAAAAGTCGACACCTCATCTTGAATCGCCTTGAGGCGATTCAATTTTTGCACATTTATTAATTATGCTTAATATTAAAAATATTGAAATATAATAATAAGTAAAGTAAAGATAAATAACTAATAAAATTAAATTTTCAATAAAAATAAAATAAATTAGTAAAAATAAAATAGAATTTATGGATTGGACACAGCCCATTTTGACACTGGGCCAGCCCGAACCCAACCGGGCCCAAACTGTGCTTGAAACCTTCTTCGGGCCGGGGCCGGGCCGCCACTGGGCAGACGGACTAGTTATGGGCTACTCGGCCCTCATGTTTGGGCCGCTCTATATTATATTAATAAAAATATACCGATCTGTGGGATTCAAACATGTGACCTAAATGTGGTGAACAGAGGTACAAACCACTTGGACTAATAACCCAACATGTCAAACTATTACGAAGTTATAAATATATTATGTGATGATTATTTGTGCATAATAACCTTAACCGAGTCATATTTAACTAGATCTACATACATATATATGTACTTTCATATTGATTGAAATTATAGATATATTATGTGACGATTATTTGTGCATAATAACCTAAATCGAGTCATATTTAACAATACTTGCATATATATGTACTTTATAATGTTTTGTGTATATATTAAATATGTAGTATTATAATCTTATTTGGCAACACACTTATTATATATATTTCATATTTAAACTGAAAATTTAATGAGTTTTATAATAAATTAATTTTTAAAAAATAAATAAATTGTACGATTAGTTTCTTATTCATTTAAAATAGAGAAAGCTTTGATCTCTACAACATGAAGAAAATAAAAATACTCTAGCTATTCGAATTATATGTTCGATGTTCGAACAAATATCTCCTTATAAAGACATGGAACTCCACCAAATGCACTTTCGTAAACTTTATAAATGAGAACTGGACATTCACATACGAGAGTAAACAGATCAAGCATTGGCGAAAACGTTCGGTCCAATCATATTTTGAGTTCTTATTAAACAAATATATATATATATATTTACAATGTTTTTACAATGTTTTTTTCGGCGATTAGCTGTGGACCATCAGATCAAAGATCTAACGGTAGATCATGTGTCGCCTGTTGCCAGGCAAGAGCGAAGCCCGCCTGTCTGTAGAAGAGCCCAAGTTCGTAACGTAACACTAAATAATGAAATTTAGAAAGTTTCTATCAGAACGAAGGAAGTATTTGATTTTATAAAATGATATAAAACTAATGTAAAACTGATATAAAACTTGATAGAATTTAATATAAAATTTCACGCAATTTTTAAATATGATTCTTTTGATTCGTGAGTTATGTACTTGGTATTTCTTTTATTAGTAGTAGTATATAACCCACAACATGGCGCGTGGAGAACTTTGGCGTTTCATTCCAACTTTATCAGCCTTTCATCATTTTCGTTTCTTCTCATTTTCATTCCTTCCATCTCATATTATCTCCTCCTTCACCTAAATCTCCTCTCCCCATTCACCGAAAGAATTGACGAACGAATCTCCTCTCCCCATTCACCGAAAGAATTGACGAACGAAGACGACATCTTCATCAGCCTTTCATCAACAAACCCCTTACTGAATCTAATTTTACCCAACTAAATGTTCTATATATATATAAAAACTGAAATGTTTTCTCCAAATCCAGCACGTCCACATCATCACTTTTTGAGGTGGAGGCCATTAATTTTCAGCAAGCACAAAACTGAATCTATTTAAGGGAAAAACTTATTACTCAGCAGCCACTCAACATACTAATACCCATTCACCAACGAATTTCTGTGCTTTTCGATCTAAACCACACGCCAGCACAACATTATGAATTTGTTGGTTTCAAATCTCATATCTATATGCTTTGGGTGTTTAACATTGCAATAAATTCAGTCAACCATTCTTAAATCATTAGCACAATTTAGCATATATATTTCAAACCCAAAAGCAATCAATATATTTTCAAATCTTTGATTGACTCCCAGATCCGTAAATCAAGGAAACAATCCCATTCATATACAAAACAACTATTTCAAAAGATAAGTAGGCCGATTGCTATCAGAAATTTCATTCATCACCACCCATTGCTAATTCTCTCATTCAAACGCCATGGAAGTGAAGAGTTGTGTACCCACGAAAACTCAATTTTCCGACCTTTTCGATGATCTGCAATTCAAAATCACGTGAGAAATTGCAACAAACAGTTTGGAGGATTATGCAGCTGTTATATTGAGGTTTGTTTGCACACTCACTATAATTAAACCATATAGTTACTCCATGTTGATTTCTTTGGTTTACTCTTTTATAGCCAGAAGAAGTTCTCGAAGATTAAAGATCAGCAGTCCTTTTACTCTTTGATAAAAGAAAATACTAAACTATATTCTGTTGTTAATGTTGAGTTGCTATAAAATCCAGTTTGTACACTTCATGTAATCTGTACCATTTCACAAACGGTTGTTCTACATTACACATGCATGTAACTTATGTATCTCGGTTACTCTAAGATTTCTTTAGAATAAGCTTTGTCTGTATCATACAATCTAATTCTATAATCCTTCTTCAATGAATGAGGGAAACAATTACTTCATCAAATTTGCATAGAGTGAAGATATCAAACAGCAAGTAAGTCTACTGGTATTTCGACAGACTATTTGTAACATGATTTAAAGCTTCAACGACCATTTCCCAAACTGGTGTTCCACATTATGCAGGTAACTTATGTATCTCAGTTATTCTAAAATTTTCTTTAGAATAAGCTTCGTCTATCTGACTATATCAAATAATCTAATTCTATAATCCTTCTTCAAAGAAACAGGGAAACAATTGCTTCATCGAATTTGCATAGAGTGGAGATATCAAACAGCAAGTAAGTCTATTAGTATTTGAACAACTATTTGAATAACATGATTAAAGCTTCAAATTGTACAAAGTAGTTCAGTATTTCATAGTTCTTATGACATATCTAAATTTCATATATATATATAAGAATGATACCTAGATCTAGAAAACATACCTTTAAGTACTTTGTTAGTCTACGTATTACAGCACAAAGCCTGCAATAGTGAAATAAAATTAGTATCATAATTTAGGTGACAACACCGGTAACCATCATACAATGCATCAATCACAAAACTATGATGATAGAATCATTAAACAATCAATGATGATAGTGTCACTCCATAGGGATAATTCTCAAACAAAGCATGCATTTCATACTTATCTTATGCCCATAATTCTCAAATGTAAGAAAAATTCAGCTGGACTTTTTCTATTGTAAACACATGTGCAAAACCAAAATATAATGCATCTGTGAACAGCTCATTGTTAATAATCACAGAAATTAGATACCTGAATTATGGCTAACGAACAAGTTTCATGTTGATATATCATATATAGATAAGACAAACTATACAAAAGTTGTAACTTTAGAAAACATAGATTTGCCACGGCCAATAGTAGAATGTGTGAAAAATTATCAAACTGGAAAAGTTGAATATGTTTTGAGTTGGTTTTTTTTTAAAAAAAAGAAAGAATCAGTACCTACAATACTGTAGTATGAAATTTATTTATCAAGTTGAAATGAACAAGCTGTTTTCATGAGTTCGTTTTTTTTAAAAAAAAATAAAGAATCAGTACATACAACATAGTAACAACTAACATGTCAAGACCTCATGAACCCATATTATCATACATAAATCATGAATAATCACTCTGTGATATGATAGAACTTAATCTTTTAGTCTAAGTACTCCCTCCTATTCCAATTGTAAGATGTTTTAGCTTTTGAACTACTTCCATAATATTAGATGTTTTGTTGTTCTCTATACAATTTTTTCATTGTTGCGCTTAATAATTAATACAAGTTCTTGAAAGCATAATTAGTAACTCTACAGATTACTTCTCAATTGTTAACTATTAAACTGATTTTATAGATTTTTTAATGCGCTGTATGGTTTGGTTTTGGTTGCAGTATATGGCACTAATGGATAAAGTAGCTTGGTGACGTAATCAAGGAAGAATTGGGATCAATGAGGTTCTGGAATAGCCCATTTTTGCTGGCAGAATTAAATACCAGCGACTTTAACTCTCAAGACTAAATGAAATTTGAAGAAGGAAAAAGAAGGCTATTAAAGGGATGGAGACGGGAAACAGTGAAGATGAACAAGAAGCAGGGACTACAACAATAACATTAGTCTCATTTTCACGACAACAATACGCATAGTCAAGACAAACTGTACAAAACTACATAACTATGAAGGGTTTAATATAAATTCGTTATCTATACAGTAACTTTAAGAGAGGTATCATTCAAACTCATTATTTACCTGTGTTGCACACCACAAAATAAATGGAATTCATGGTCTCCCTTTGTCCTGCTCTTATATGCATACCATGATAACATCTACAACACAAAATGAGAATAATCACATTAGTATCAACCAAAAAATCTTAGTAAAGCATCCTCAGCTACATAGGATAGACAAACTGTAGGAAAATTACACTCTTAGTTAAAAACGATGACCAGCTCAGTTTTTAATATACTTTATATGTATCATTCAAGTTTTCTCTAATTTAGTATTAGTAAATGATCAATTTTCTTATAAGATATTCAAAGTCTTAACTTAGGCTCTGTTATTTTCAACTTAACTTAAGTTTAAATCCATTCAGTTTAGTTCAGATTTATTCAGATTTGGTTAGTTCAAATTTGTAATTCACTTCACTTCGGTTCAGTTCAGATCCATTCAGTTTTGTTCCGAAATACTCAGATGAAAAGAGCTGAAAAGAACTGAGCCTTACATAACAGGTAAAAGGGACTCTTCAAGATTATGATGATATATATAGATACTTTAGAAATGAAAGCTGCGTCACATTACTTAAACATTACTTAACTGTTGGACATATCAACAACTAGGCTCCTTTTATGAGAACTGTAATAAGCTTCAGGATGATCAAATCTGCAAAAGCAAACATTCATTAGTTATATACTTAATAACCTGCAAAGCAAACATTCACGAATTCCATATTTCCAAAAGTTGTCAACTCCATTTCTGAAAATGTACAAACATCATTAAGCCAAGTTGTATACCAAATTGAACAATGATGTATGATCATATTATACTACTACCTCCGTCAATCTCCTTCAATAAAGAAGCTTATATAACCGTTTTTCGGTCGCAAATTAATACAAACTATTATTGAACAAAAAAAATTAAAATTATATTAAAATATTGCCATAAATATTCATTTTTAATGTAATTTTTATAATTTTTTAAACAACATAATTTAGGATTTAGGAGTAATTTACGAACCAAAAGTAAATGAAACCAAACCGGAAACATTTGACTGGACGGAGACGGAGGGAGTATCATGTTATTACTACTTAACTGATATAATCACAATAAAAGTTTTCAAGAATGAGGTATTATTGATGGAAAGATCCAAGTAACGCAAGTTCTAGAAATTTAATTCAGGAAACACAGAATTACCTCCGACTTTGTTCCCCTTGAGCGACAAATGATGCAGCTTAGAGAACCCACTCGAGAAGAACCACGAAACCATGTTTTCGCCAGAAACCCTGTTGTTGGAAACATCAAGAACGTTCAGTTTCGGCAGGCCGGAGCTGCTTCATTTCACTTGCCCGTTAATAGACCCAAACATTAGAGTTTTCGATCTGAAATATCCAGATCTTGGTTATAATGCAACTCAACTCCAGATGTGTAAAACCAAATGAAAAAAACCACCTAAGCTCTTCGATCTCACTCGACCTGACAAGAAAAACATACACATTACTACTATGTTTGACAAACTGAAACAAAACGAAAACTCGAAAAACACTAAAATTACATGAAGATGTTTATGTAGAATATAAGAACTCAAAATTAAAGATCACTTCAACAATCTCAGGTGAAATAAGGGAGTGTTTATCCAATACCTGAAACCCTAGGTGTGGAGGATTTTCTGAAAACGGAAAGGAGGGGGTGGGGGAATGACGGCAAGTGGCTTGGAGAAGGAATATATACTTAGGTTATTAATTAGTTCGTCCGTAAGTCGCCATTTACTAATTCACGCTCCGTATATCTCTTAGTTCGATAGCTGTATAATTATCTTGAATTATAATACTTTGTGTATCTTTTTATTGCTAAAGTTATACTAATTGTCGTGTGCAACTACATTCTAGATATGAGTAACAATTACATTTATAGTTATATTATAAAGACACATTACTAAAATCAACATCTCAAGTTTTGGAGATTTAGAACATTTGTTATAAATGTTTAATTATATTTTTTCAGATTAGAAATTGGAAATTCACAAATTGTTTCATTTGAAATACTGTAAATTGAATTCAGTTCCACAACTCAAATGGTCCAAACATATATAAACTAGAATCTCGAAACTGATGTACTTTATTATAAGGTTTTATTTCTATATTAATATCTTACGGGGAGAAAGAAATAAAAATTTACAGTGGGAAATCTAATTTAAGTTTTAGGTGGATTAAAATGCTAAAAAAAGTTTGAAAGCGTAAAATATGCAGACTCAAAGAATTTTAGAATGAGGGTGAACGGTTTCTACTCTAAAATTTTTATGTTGGGCGAAATACTCAAATATTCAAATAGTCTAATCGTAAAATACACATATTTAGAAATTACCAACGCCATTCCTAGGCGAAGAAAGAAAGATATTTTAGGGTGGGGTATGTTAAATCATTCTTATCTCAGTATGCTATGCCATGACAATCAACAAAAGTCAAGGACTGTCACTCGCTCATATTGGGTTATACTAACCCAATCCTTTTTGTAGTCATGAGAAATTATACGTTGCATTCTCGAGAGTCTCACTAATAAAAAGAGATTGAAGGTGCTCATATTGGATAAAGAAAGACATCTAGCAGACTCCAAGGATGAACGTGGTTTACAAGGAGCCCTCAGTAATTTGTGTGAGGTAAGGTCTTTTAATGAATAATAACTTTTGGTCTTCTTTATTATTCTTAGTGCATTATCGAATAAATAACAACTTTTTCATGGTTTATTATTTGTTTTACATGTTATAGAAGATACGACCCAACCAAGAATGATTTTGTTTCTTGATAACTTTATTTCGATGTATTTATAGACATCTTTCTTGATGATTTGTACTTTGTAAGTTTTGAATATTATTCAACCTTTTTACTTCCATATCCTTCAACTTTTTAAATTTCAATTTTAACCTCAATTTTTAGAACTTTTTTGCATAATGGTCATCTTCTTCAACCTTTGTTCTTCTAAAAAATGAAACCTCCATTGAAAACCTCAAGCCTCTTCTTCCTCCTTCCTCTTTTTTCATTTTTTCTAAATAATTGAATGGGCGGAGCTCCAAGCTCCCCCCTAAGCCCGGAGCAGCTCCGGTGGCGTAGCTGTCAAAGCTCCGTCCAGATCTGGGCGGAGCTCCACCCATGTCGGAGCTAGCTCTTTCCATTTAAATGAAATGTTCAAAAAGAAAAAAGGAAATAAGAAAAAGAAAAGGGATGAAGAAGATGAGAAGCTCCATTAATGGAGTCTTCTATATTATTTTTCATTTTAAAATTAATTTTAATTTATTTTTAAAACTTAAAATTATTTGTAGTTAAACTTATGTAAATAAAAATAAGTTGTACTGGCGTTCTCAAAAGTGACTAAGAAAAAGGGATTTAAAGTAATCGAACTTAATGAAGAAGGACAACCGACGGACTCAACCATCAACGTCGTTTACAAGGAAGTCCTCACTAATCTTTGAGGTAAGTGATACATTAAATTGGTAATCAGCTTCCTTTTAATGTTTTTCTTTTTTTGTGTTTAAGTGTTTACAAATTTACTAACCTCTTTTTTTTTCAGGTGAATGCCATAGCACGTCATCCGTATTGTTTCACGCATCATTAACGCACAGACACTCTTTTTCTCATACATAGTTTTTTTCCACAGGGTTTTTCTATGAATGAGTTTTGACGAGGCCCGCGGCTGCAACCATAGTTTATTCCATCGTGTTTTGCTTATCTATTTTATCTTTATTCTCGCTTCTCACATCTCGCACGATGACTTTTTTTATGATTTTGATTCTTACGATGTAAACTACACTCAACCCTGTTCTACGCAATGCTAATGTGTTTCAACTAATATCCTTCTGTTGTCCTTTTCATATACACAAATCTTCGTTCAATTATGTATGAAAGAAAATCCATGACGTGGCAACGCCACGGGTTAGGACTAGTTATAATTTATATACGTTTCAAAATTGATCCAATTTTCTCTCGTATTAATGCCGGAAAATGGTGTGACTCTCCCGTCAATAACACGTTTCGCTTTCTCGTTAAACCTGAAATTTTAATTTATTAAAAACAAGTAAAACATGTTTAAAAAGTCAGATTTTTTTTTTGGTGAAAAATTCATTTAGGTAGGCAATAAAATATGTAACAACGAGTAGAGTTGAATTCAAAACAAGAAAATCTAAGCTAGTAGTTAGAAGGAATATTATCCATTTCCTTTAACTTCGTTTGGTTCTGCACTTCTTCTTTGCCACTGTCCATGGACCTTTTTTGGACCGAAATTTGCATTTGGTAGGGAAAAAATACGGGCCATGATTTCACCTTGCCCGGGCCAAACTCCATCGGGCAGGATTCTCATTGGTTGTCCACTTTCATTCATCATGTGGGCAAGTTGAATTTTCGCCCCACAAATTGGTTGGGCAAGTGATGCCCATTTGTTGGCCATCAATCCAGCTCATCCCGGTGGCCCAATCCGCCTACAATTACGACCCTGGTTGTTGGGATGTAGGTAGAAAAGTAATGATAAAACCATGTTATTATCTTACCACCGAGTTCTAACATATCATAATTCGGGACATACGAGAACGACACGCCCTAATTGCAGAGAGATCCAAAATTTTACATCTTCTGCTCAATTACCACATATCAAAGATGGAGAAAATACGATTTCCTTTCTTCATTTTCTGAAACTCATCTTACCTTCCCTTCCTTAGAGATGAAGGAAATCGTAATTTGCAGAAATGATTTTCAAAGGGGGAGGAGAAAGTTTTGGTAAAGAAACAAAGCTGATCTGGTTTTTCAGTAGAAAGAAGCTGACTAGCTATGGTAGAAGGAAAGAGAGGCAGAGAAAATGAAAGGAGAAAACTGAAACCCTGATGATATATAAGTGAATTTGTAGTAGTAATCTGGCCTGATCAATGTTTCTCTTGTTAGTGGCTTCATATTGGAGCATAAGGCCCAAACCAATTAATACACTACTTTGTCTCTTTTTGTTTTATATTCCTAGTCAGGTGGCAATATGGATTATGTCATATCAATATACTCAAGTGTCATTCTGCCATATACTCAGGTATCTCAAATTAGTTAAATCTTGTGTTTTATATTTTATTTTTTATTGGATATTATATTTTACTTTATTTTTTGTTTTTGTTTTAAAACAAAATTTAACTTATAATCTAATAAATTAATTTTTATAAGGAATTTGATAAAATTGTATAATTTTCGACTATTTTTTAGAGTAAAAAGTTGTCGAAAAATATCCATTATACGGGAAAATGGGGTTTGCTCAAATGGAAAAATATTGGGCAATACCGTAAACTCATAGAGGAATTTAGGGACAAATGGGTCATTAGAGCATTCAGTTTCCTTATAAAATATCACCT
The DNA here is from genome assembly GCA_036897195.1 of Plantago coronopus. Lineage (NCBI taxonomy): Eukaryota > Viridiplantae > Streptophyta > Magnoliopsida > Lamiales > Plantaginaceae > Plantago > Plantago coronopus. The sequence continues at coordinate 10,635 of JAYMSL010000168.1, forward strand.
AAAACTTCCCCTAACCCTCTCCCTAAAAAATTTTACGCACGTATTCAGTAATGAAATAAAATCAGATTCCCTATTTTATATATAAAATTCAAAAATAATAAACCGGTTTAGAAAAAGTGTACTGGAAATATTTTAGGAGATTCTTAAATTTGGGCATGTGAAAAGAATTCCCTAAATTTTTCTTGCGGTCCCATCAAATTTAGGAAATCTGCTGCGTTGCATTTTTTTCACTTTTTCACGACTTTTTGCCAATATTTAGGAAAAAAAAGCCATTTTAGGTGAACTGATGTGAATGCTCTTAAGTTGTCTAAGATATAGGATTTACGTTGTTAAGTATATTAATTTACATGTGTAGCTTAATTAGTAATCTAGAGGCGATCATACTTTGTACTCCAGCTTATTAATTAAGTCTCTTTTTGCTTTATAGCATCTACTTACTCCGTCCCGTCCGAAACTTCCTATTTCCATTTTGAATGTCCCATTTAAAACTTCTCATTTTCATTTTTGTAAATACCCACTAACTTTTCAAATCTACTAACAATAAATATATATATACTACTTTTCAAATCAACTACCAATATGTTACTCAAAATTAATACTCCACTTCCTTATTTGGTTGACTGTAAAGTCAAATGAGAAACTTTGTGCGGGACGGAGAGTGTAGTTGTGGAAATACAATTAGAATAAACTTATGCGTGCTACTTTACTGCGAGAATTATTTACATAATTATATTCGTAGGTTTTAGTCGTAGTTGTGTTCAAAATTCACATAACTCAATTTGTACTCAACTTTGAGTATTTGTGCATGATCAACATCGTTTTATTCAACAAATTTAGCTTACCACAATTCTATTAATAGAACAGTGGAAGTTAATCTCAGATATCGGTCTCTAAAGATTCAATTAAGCTGAAAATCAATAAGTATGTAATACTAGTAAACTAGCATACTGAACACAAGTTGGTTGGTTTTGATTGTTTATAATTAATTAGACAAGTAAATTAAATGCAGGAAAGAACAAGAACTATGAATCTGAATTGAGTTGGTAACTATTGACATAAAAGACAGGTACGATGTATTCTCATATTTTATAACTAGGCAGATCAGCGAGTATGAATGAACAATGCAATCTTAGATAGGTATTTGTCACAACATATGATAGTGATCAACACAGCTATGCAATCAATGGGTTGATATATATATTAGTATTGTCACATTACTAACAAAATCATCTTCAGAGATAGTAGAGTTGTCAATCCTACCAATCAGACATGAAAAGGAAAATAACGATGTATATTATTATTAACCAAACGAAGATATGTAATCAACATGAAACATGTAATTCGTCTAAATCCAATTCATAAACCATAGTAATTCATAAACGAATCCACCTAAAATAAATAGATGTTCCTACATCGCACCTATATTTGCTTAGCTACTCATGCAATTAGACATTGTCACAATGTATTGATATGAATAGAACATAACAAATATAGAGACAATAAACACAATAATCGTAAGCGAAAAGATCATACCCGAATAAGGGTTTCAAATCCGAATAGAACTATATTGGAATTCTCAGTCAATCCGTGCCAAAAGTCTCCAATTCAAGAATTGAGTTCTTCAACTAAACCTAGCTATGGAGTATCTCTACTAAATTGAAATTATAAAGCTTATTTACAAATAATAAAAATAGGTATATATAGTAAACTGAAATAGAAAAGTAGAATCCTCGCGAGATTGGGCTTTTGGGCCTAAAATCCGCGCGCTTACTGATTTGACAGGCAATGCGCGGTGCGCTCTTTGTTTGTAACAGGCACTGTGCGACGCGGTTCCTGCCCTGTTCCGCCTAGCAACTCTCGTAAGTTTCTATGAGACTATGAGCGGCGCGGTCTTCAGGGCCATCTGATTATATATAAAGTGCACCGCGCGGCGCTGTGCCTGTTTCTCCAACTCACCGAGTTGAACTTCTTGCATGGTTTTTTGGGCCCGACTCGACCGATTATTCTCGTGCACCATACTTTGGATCTTTGTCTTCAAATAATGTTGGAATTCCGTCCAAATATGTTCAAAATCCATCGAAAACACGAATTTACCTAAAAACACAACACGAAACGAAAAATGCATAAATAATACGAAACAAGACTAACTAAGGAACAAACATGCGTAAAAGTTAGGCAAAAACGAGACTATTTTGGTGTAGCAAAATATTATTATCAGTGCAGAATATCATAAATATTCTAATAGAAGTTATTCGATCCGGGCTTATATATCTAACGGGTTTCACTTTAGAAATAACATCACATGATCTATAAAGAGCAACTAGACCATATAGGAATTCATTCAAAAAGGAAGCAATAATCCCTACACGGCTACAATCTAATGATGATTGAATCAAGGCTTAAATTTATAAATTCCTGAAGCCGTAATAAACTTGATACAGCAGCCAATGCTGCAGGATCTAGAAAAAAGGAGCAGGAGCCGGAGCTGGACCCTCGGCTGACACGTCAACGACGAGCTTCATTCCCTTGACGCAGTGGTCCAAAACACTGCAAATGTACCACTTCTTTCCAGGGGAGGCAAGGGTGATTGTGTCCATCCCAGTTTGTATAATGTTGCTTGAGTTCGATTCCACACAGTTGTGGAAATCAGTTGCATTCACTTTTGCAACATTATGATAGTCCTTGTTATAAATAAACGCTGCACCAAGAAGAGATCATGGATTCATGGTAAGTAGTAGATATATATGTAAGTGACTGATTACATAAGAATATTCTTGTAAATTACTTATTGTTTTGGAGGAGGACATTTTGCAGAAGACGTACCAAGTGTGTCTCCAACTTGGAAGTTTTTTCCCTGAGCCCATTCGGTGTAATTAACGTCAAGTCTCCAACCCTCATCGTCTCCAACCATGTAGTCTGTTGCACAAGCTGGAGCAGCGATGGATGCAATGACAATAGCAATTAAGAAAGCTTTCAAGGCCATTATAATTTATATCTATGATACTCCAATTGCAGCTTTCTTCAATTAATAATGAGTTCGCTTTACAAAGTGATACCACTAGAAGAAAATATTGCAGTGTTATATAGTCGTTCATGGTCTCTGCATATGGACAAGAACGCCGGCTAATGTAGTTTAATACAATGCTATAAGAGGAATTAATTAATAATCATAATTCACAACATTAACAGTAATTAATATACAGGGCAAGTCGGCAACATATACATGTTACACGGCTTAAATATATAGAACCAAAACGAGTTGAACTTAAAAACCTCGGATTTTGGACTCTTTCATTATTGAACCGTGTTATGATATAAACGCGATAAGTCGTCTTAATACAAATCATGTATGCATCAGGCTAATTTTTGTAGAGTAAAGGTTCATTTAATCCAAGTTTAGGTAATCCGTCCAAAGTGTTCAACGTAGCAAGTCCTGCACAAGTAGGGTAGGCGTTAGTCACTTTAACCAGCTTGTCTAAGGGCAAATTGGAAGTGACTTGGGAAACTCCCTAGGAGGGGTATTTATAGCCATCAGGGATGATGGCTAGGCACCATTAGATCGTTCTAGGACACTCCAGATCTCTTCTCATAGTTGGGCTAGAGTCGGACATAGATTAGAGGCCAGACTTGTGTATAAGACTTGTGGGCCCACATTGGAACTAATCACATGGGCCCAACAAGTTTGGCGCCTCTCGTGGTTGGCCAAGCACTTCGGAGGAGGTGAATCCATGACGAGTCCCTGAGACGGCCATTTCATCTATTCACGGTCGACACGATGGATTTTGATGCTGAGACTGGCATTATAGCATGTCGAATATGGGAACTTGGATCCCAGTATAGTTCATTAGCTCAGAGAGAACGAGCTCGGCCTAGGTCGGGGTCAGCGGCTTAGTCATCGAACACGCTCTAGCAGTGGGCTAGGTCGTTCTCTTAGCTTATATAGGGTGGGGGCCTATATTTCCCCAACAGGTGTGAATCATGAGTTTAGGGGGCGAATATAATATTTTACCAAACTATGGTAGCGAAACACTAAAACTTCTAAAAATAAAAATCTAGATTAATTGTGAGTGTGACACGTGTCCCTTTAATTTATTTTTTTGGGAAAAAATAATCTTTCCTGCTACAACGTCACTACACTTACCCAGAAAATTGGTCGGAGTACCTAGAGTGACTAGGTGGTTGAGTTGGAGTATTGAAATTGGACAAGAACTTTCTAGAGTACCAAAACTAGCACCTATACTTTGTTGTAGTGTTAAAAAAATGAAATTTTCCACAAATTACTGATAGTGATAGCCAACGAAGATCAAACAGATGGAACAAAAAGTCCCATGCTATTAATACTGAGAGAAAATTAATTATTCTTGAATTAAATTTGAAATATGACAACAAACAGAGGAAGTTTTTTTGAAAATTACTCCCGGACTAGACGAATGCTCTGTTCAATTCACCTGAAATCATCTGAATTGAACTGACCTGAACGGAACTTAATTCAGGTATTTCACAGACCTGAACTGAAATTAAGTTGAATTGAGCAGAGCCTAACTGCTTCTATACTGATTCTGAACATGCCAACTCGATCAGGCAAAAATTGTTGTCCTATTAACAAAAGAACCATACAGATCAAACTGACGAAAGTGAGCCAAGTGATGGCTCACGATGCGTGGTGTACTTCAAATCAGAACCATGCATATCTTGACGAATTCAACAGCTTTGCCTGTAAATAGCTGTGAATGCACGGCAACGTGCTGGTTAACTTGCCAGTTCAGCACTCAGCACACGTCGGAGCAGTCTTTCAATTCTGTGATCCCTCGACTTTGTACTCCTGTAAAGCAAAAATATGGACATGTTAATTCATCTCAAACTGCAAAGGTATAAAGATCTACGTTTCAAAACCATGAAGTAGGCAGACGTACTGAAAACTGCGTCGCCTATTGCTTTCGTCCTGCAAATGTGAACAACTTGGGTTAATAGCTTTCACTTGAAATCATCTTTAGGATCCTAGTCATTTTATTAGATCGGAAACTTGAACAGAAAGATATAGTTATTAATGGTATTTAAGTAGCCTTTTTTCCCATGAGTTATTAATGGAACCAATACAGGGAGCATAAAAAACGAAGCTATTGTAGAATTAATATAACTGACTAGATTCCACACCTCTCTACAAGTTCGAGTTTTTAGATGAGATGGAATTACATCACTAATGAACTAAATTTAGGGATCCTTGACGTGGAATTGTTTTGGTCCATGGAAATACACCCTTGGTGATTTTGCGTTCACTTTATTTGGGGACTGGCGACATTTAGTCATTTATATACACACCCATCAACTACATACAGTATACCCGATATGGTTTACTCTGTTTATTTTCACATCAGCCCGGGCCCTGGCAAACGCAAAGAATTCTTTCCATACTGATTTTTCCTGCAACAGTTTGTCCTATTCTGGTACATTTCAAACTTATGACGGTTCTCATAAGTAAAAACAAACAATATAACTTTATTTCTCTAAACCCACCATTAACAACCTAGAGAAGAGTCATGATAGTCAGGTTAAGCAGCATCACTCATCTTATGTTACCAAATAGAAAACTTAATAGAGCACGAAGAGATTGCTCCAACGTAGTTCTTCAAGTACTATGCAGAATTGCAGAGTAATTAATAACCAGTAAAGCAGCTTCTTTTAATATTTATAAAAAATAAAAAAAAAAAACCTATTCAGTATTCATTTCAAGAATGGAAACATTTTGGGCATAAGTTTATAACCGCTAACCTCATCTCTGCTATCTTGACGATGTCTCTCAGAAGATTCGAATTCCATTTCAGCAAAGAATGCCTCCAAGACAAAAGCCACCACCTAAAATAGCAAAAGCAAGACAAGATTCTTATTTAAGATTTTACAACAACAGAGAGATACAAGTGTCAAGTATAATGATATAATGTAAAAACATCACTAGATATGCCAGGCCTTATGGTTGATTTGGAGGTGTCTTCTTTTATAATGGGCACGATTTTAGCTCTGTGGGTAATGATATCTCATTTTTAAATAAGCCAAATTCCATCACATTAAAGAGGAAGGGTCATGCCGTGCAAGGATGGTCTGCAAAATCTAAAAACCATTTAACAAAACCACCCTATTCAGAACATGAACGGGTTAGAAAAAGGAAAGAGTCACTGTTAAAACAACCTTTCAAATAACCACCCTGATCTAAATTCAGTTTTGTTTGAGCATACAGCATCTAAATAGGCATTCAGTATTCATGATGTGAGCCTAGCTTTTGATTTTAACCTACTTTATACTTTTTATCTTTCCTCATGACATATAGAAGACCCTTTTCATTTTAACTCGTTTTGGTTTTATTGATATATGTCTCACTCTCCCTTCATAACATCAACCTCATTATAATGGTAGGCGAAAGTATTATTAGAATTTTAGGTGATTCACATTGCCAGATATGCAATCAGATCACAATGAAAATTCTAATATATTGAGGTTGAATTCTTTTGCTGTTGCCAGATTTCTTATATTTATAATCTCTAAGCAATATATATACATAAAACAACAACGGCCTATTTGATCTTCCATATGAACTCTTCGAAAGAATTCAGAAATAAGGATATAAATGTATCCAGAACTGAAATCAAAGGAACAACTAAAAGCCCCGGATATTCACATTTTCTTCCATCCCGTTCACTAACTTTTATCTTCTCTTTTGTCCTAGCATGTTTCTAGTAATACAAAAAATGGTCGTCAGAGAAAACCATCAAATTCCCTCTACCTACCCTGCTGGATCTTTGATCATGTACATCAGGTCAGTAATTCTTGATTGAGATTTTATCGAATTATTTTTGTTCCCCATAGTGGTTGATTTAGGCCAATTCTTTTGTCATTAGATCACAGATAGCTGCACTCAGAATTATGAAATAGATATAAGATGTAAGCATGAATTTTGTGGGACATTGATTATGACTTACAAAATTTAAAAGGAGCAGCACAGTAATAAGATAGAAGCTGATAAAGTAGGCATAAGTCCAAGCTGTTCCAGCCAATTCCTTGTAGCCCTGGAAAGTCAACAGCAATGTAACAAACTATTGTAGCTATATATATATAGTTGTATTTCTTGAGTAAGATATATAAAGCCATCAGTATAACACGAAGAACAGCCGAGTCTAGTTACTAACGAAATATGTCCAGCTATTTACCAAGTAGCTCCCTAAGCAGTGATGACAAAAGATGCATGACTCTACTCAACCAGACACAAAGAAAGTTCCATTTTGAAACAAACACCTCCCTTCCAGACTCAAATTCCCATTGAGTTGTGCATGGCTTTTAAGAGTAAACTATATAGATAATTAGAATAATTATAACTTGTAAGTTGGAATGAACAAAAGTATGAGAGAGAGCGAATAAAGTATGTGAGACAAAATAAAAAAGGAAGTAGGAACAGAAATTGAAGAGGGATCGAGTAGATGGCATGAAATATTTTCTATGTATTTTTACCTGCATCCAGATATGCCAATTTCCCATGATCAGCAAATTGAAAAGTGTAACCATCCCACTGGGATAGTCATTGAAATTGAAGAGTAAATAGCTTAATTTGTCAAGGGAATTCGAAGAAAAAGCTTTTAAACTCCAAAGCACGAACTTGAAATGTAATTTGCTGCTAAATTATCGGATAACATACAACATTTGCAAATGAAAGTAGAACATTATCATGGTCCTGACATGCGTCTCATGACCCCTATACTGAAGCAAAATGTATCAATTATATTATGGATAATTAGTAAAGGATACTCATTATCATCAAGAGCAGTTCCACTCAGTTTTGGATTCCCAGCATAGACAAGCCCACCAAATATCTGTAAAAAGCTCACAAGAAGAGTTTAAGGAAATAATTTCAATTGCTTAATTGTAAAATTTCAATTTTTCTATTTTTAACTTCCCAATTCAACTTCATGACAAATTATTATTATCTCCTAAACTTCTCTTTCTTTTGTTTCATTTGAAGAATCCTGATTTCCTAATATATTTATCCAAAATAATCTCTTCATTAACATATACAATTCACTCATGACGAAAATATTTAGATAATATTTTTAACAATGATATTTGTGCCACATATTTGAATAGTATATCGAGTTAACAATTACACACTTCATCATTCTCTTGTGTCAAATTGATTTAACAACTCATAAATTAAGATTTAACTATTCATTTGCGTATATAATACACGCATGTGTTTGTAACAAAAATCATAAAATAAAAAAGGAAGGGTACTCAATATTATGACAGAATAACATGTACACATAGCGTGTTAGCTGAGATTTTAGTAATATGTATAAGTATAATATCATAATAAAGAATGAGTGTATAAATTATGGACACATAAAGGCATTCCCATCTCACATCAAGAACTGATGGGCGCTGAAAATTGCTGTGATAATTTACAATTTTACATAATTCATGTCATGGGATCATTTTCCAGCTAGAATCATGGGATATTTATTGGGAATCATGTTACACATTTGATTTGATTAGATATGTTTCAATTTAGTCACCTCAATAATTCAATGTAATCCGTGCACCATATTATATATATTTCATAATCACAATGAATATATGAAAAATGCTGATATTTTCTCAAAAAAATCAATAGGTATGGTGTGGGGATTTACAGGTACGAATGAGTTGGGCGAAAAGCTTGAACTATGAAGATAGATGATGCCCATAATTTTACTATCAACTCATGAAGATAATCTTATAAAGCATGTAATGCGTGCAAGTTGGTATCAGGCACAGGTAAATGCAATAACTAGTACCTGTACACCCAGAGAACAATAAATGCATAAGACACAGAATATGGTCCCCAGAAATGGCATTAAACTTGGTATCAGGGACAAAAATGTTGCGACAAAGGCACGGTATCGTTGGATATACATCAAGAACCTAATTAATCGTAGCATTCTTGCTATCAGAAGATATCGAATCCTGCATATGAAAAATCACTTCGTTATAAAGGCTGGATAGACAAATGACGAATGTAAAACATAACAATGGAGCCCAATATGGACAATGTAAAGAACCAACTTGAGCAAATGAGAAAAGTGTTGGAACGATTGCATGTGACCTCCGGGTGTGTAACATAATCACTGCAGTCATATATTGGAAAGAAATTCCAATGCACATCAGAAACAAACCTCACATAAACCAGTTTCAAGTTTCAACAGCAGCTCCTTATTGAAGGAGTAACGGAGCTAGTTCATGAGCTATAAACCTGCTGCCCTTTCTAACCTTGTTATAGTAATTCAATAATAGGAATGCTTTTTAGCTTATCACAGTCCTCTAGACTACAACCCATTGCCATGCATATTTCTATGGATACACTAGACAAACTGAAGTCTAGTTACTGTCTATTGAAGGAATAGGATTTTATTATCCCTAGGTAAGTTATCTTCTATTCTTCTCCAACAAATCCTGTTTTTATTTCGTCTCACAGACAACACAGCTGGAAAAGAAAAACACATATATAATGTTCTTACCAATTCCCACTAGAAAGGATTGTCGAGCCACGGGATAGAAAAGTTGCTGTTTCTCCAATAACTGCAAACACAAAGCATTGTTCCAATCAATGAATTGAATCAAGAAAATGTTGTTGCATGCTTAATAAGGCACGAATAAACATTTATGGAGCTTGAATCCGCACAAGAAAAATCCAACTGCAAAGTTATGCAGTGTCCATATATCAAAAGTCCAGTTGAGATGACAAGAATAACATCAAGGTCATACAGGCAGAGGCAAACAGCCTCTTGCTAAATAATTAAGACATGAACAAGAACATAAAAGACATTATTTATGATATTTTTGCTTTGATTAATATATACTCTTGATAACTTATAAACGTGTCTTCCACCTGTTTTCTTGCTTATTTCTAGTTAGTCACCAAGTTCTTTTCACGTTAGTTTGGCTTTTAATGCCTTCTCATATATGAAAACTCTTGCAGAGAGCACATCCTGAATCTTAACAATGAAAATTTTGAGAAACTAATTTATTTGGTTATGGGGCTGATCTGACATAAATTGAAAGCTTTAGCATTCAAAACTTCAAAATTTAGCATCTAGAACTAAAACCTTGCAACGTGCTTCGCATATAATGATTAGAAATTGAATGTTTTATTCGTTCTATTACTAAACAAGTTGGATATGATGTATCATACAGAATTTCCATCAGTTTAGCCATTGCAAAACTCCAGAGTGTTTTCTATTCTGAAACATTAATGCAGACATTGAATCGATTGAACAGGCACCACGAAAGTACAAAACTAAGCACACTCCATTTCTACCTTTCCGATTTTTTTTATTCCATATTCAATATAACAGCCAACTTCAGATTGAAATATTAACTCTCGTGTTAGAAGCTTACCAATCACCCACGTGACCACAAAGTCAAAGCGATTGTGACCATCCCTCCAATAGTTAACAAACCCAAAAGAGTACACTTTTACTGCCAACTCGATAACATAGAGCCATCCTGTGGAAGAGGCGTCATTTGCTCAACCTCAAAGAAAAATTATTATAAAGTATCTAGTGCCGGATGCTTATAAACCCAAGGACCCAGCTTAGCTAACTGTTTATGCAGACAACTAAACTGCACTTGGAATATCAATTAGCAGAGATAATAATGAGTTGAACCACACAATAAACCTCAACAAAAGACATGTATAAAGAGATGATACATTCTAGGGATTACAGGAATTATTCGAAAGTTACAAGTTCACAATATTTGACAACTCAGATAAAATTCTAGAATAACTAAACTACCATACATGTACAAAAAACATTACCAATTTATTTGCAAGATGAGTCTTATCTAATTACCATTAAAAAAAACACATATACGTGTGTGTTTGTGCATCTATGTACATATGTAAACAAATACTATGTATATGTATACGTATACGTATACGTATAGTATATGTATATGTATCTGTATGTGTATCTGTATGCTATGTACAGCCGTACAGGTATATGTATATTTTGGAATTAGATATATCACTATCACGAATTTTGTAACAACAATTTGTTTGAAACTAACTTTGTTTCCATGACAAGAAAGTAAGAAAGCTATTTAAAATTATTCATCTGCGACAGATTTATTTCCAATTTAATTCAGCAATGCAATGTCAATTCTCCACCTTATACTTTAAGGATGGTAAAGGTAGAAAGTGACATCCAACACTATAGCCGCTACTCCATCCGCCCCCCTATTGTCTGCTGATAGGAGTATTTTGGGGAATATGAATACAGAGGGGAATGAATAAAAAAGGCATAAAATTGGTATGTGAGGATTGAAGTACGCAGGAGAATCAATAAAGGTTGGATATGAGAGAGAATTATTAAAATAGAAAGAAAATAGACAGAGTACGATGATTGTTTTCTATTTTGTCATAAGATAAAAGAACGTCTAGTGAGAAAACTATAGTGAGATGGACGAGTATGTTTGGGCATATAGATAGAACAAAGGATTAGCTAAAACAGAGAAGGGTTCAAATTTTCCACCTATGAACTCCGACAGTAACTCATGTGTGAAGCAAGAGGTTCGAGAAAAATAATCAAACTGGACAATAGACATCAATATCCTATTCATAATTACATCTGGATTAAGTAAACTCCTGATAATGTCATGATGAAAATTCAAGGAGTACTTACCAAATATAAACTCCAGCTTCTGCCAGGCATCATGACCAGAATTATTCACTGTATCAAGCTGCATTGCAGTACATAAAAATTTCAGCATTTGGTCAAATGACTACTATAACGATACAATTGAATGACTAATTCATGATATGTCAGCAAATAATAAGTTTTTTGCAGGGGGGGGGGGAAATTATCTAAGGTCCAAAATACTGATAGAAATATCCCAACCACTTTACAAAATTGTTTATTACCAATTCCACTTATGTACCACTTCACTTTCTACCGCATCTGATTCCTCAAGCAAACGTTCTCAAGGTCGTTGACTAGGTAGATTGATTTTGGTATGATAACATAATCTCTATGACCAATGGATTCGGGCTCTTTCATTTTTGTTGGTTCACAATTTGTTGGCACCATCCGACCATCGTATTATTGTTTGACAGTCTATTGTGGCACCATGGGTAGGTTACAAGTGTATTGTTTGATAATCTGTTATGGAACCTTGTGAGTTCCAAGCGTGCTAAATTATTTCCAGGTCCTTTCCAAAAGCAACATTGGAGATTAGGTACCAATTGTAATGTCCTTAAGGCAGAGGCTGTTGACTGTGTAGAATGATTTTGGTGCCATGTTTAGATGCCAAAACATAACCTCTGAAGCCAAAGGTTTTTGGGCTAGCCCGGACCAATATGTGCAGCTTTGATTCAGCATGAGAAACAAACTTCTATTGTGCAATACTGTTACCAAACTCTACAGGTTCAGAAAGCACAAACATAGAAAAACAGAAAACGCTTCTAAGTTAAATAGTTCTAGAACATCAAGGCTAGTAATGCGCATCAATACATACCCAACCCCATGTGCAAAGGAAAAGACCAAACCTTGGCATACTATCAACAGAAAAGCATCATCAAAAGCTATATGATTAACAACCATACCGTTGTCTCTATCACGACAGCAACAAAGTTCATGAGGAGAATGCACATCATAATATAGCCAAATATGGGGCCTCGAACAAAAGATTTGAATGACTCCGAAGCAGGTGAATGGTAGAACCCGAGGAATTGTCCAAAAATAGGTTCCTGCCAATACAATGACAGTGAGCAGGATGCAGGTCAATATAATATATATTCATTTATCAGAAAGGGACTTACTGAATCTCTTTGGAATCTCAGCGCAATGGCATGTGAAAGATTAGTAAATTCATCCAAATGGATCTGGAAATGAAGACAACAGAAAAAAAATATAATTGTGCCATCAGAATATTATTCAACTCAATTTATTTAAAGTACTCAAAAACACAGATAGGTTGGGCATGGTTCACCACCTCATATACTAGTTCAGATAAAAAGTTCAAGTCGCACAATCATTTTATTTAAGTTCTAATCATCAGAAGTATTGGGGACAGACTTAGACAGTTCTATAGGCGTTCATACAAGGGAAAACATGACTCCATGCTTGTCATAACTGGGATTCCCTTATATTAACTCTGTCAACAAATATCTTTTAAAGAGAATCTGGAATGTTACAAAAATCGTATGGAACTTTTGTTCGGTATCTTTGGGGGTAAAGGAAGAAGGGAAACTTGGATAACTATCGTTCAGTGTTGAAGATTAAAGAATCTATTTTTCAGACACTCTTTGTGGTTCAATGCTATAGCAGGGAACCTTGTTCCTATCTTTAAGAATCTTATGTCTTTTTGCAATCTATGTATCAATACAATTCTTAGTATTGCTTTATAGGAGACTGCCAATTAGAAAGAAAGAAAATCTCAGAAATATCAACGTGAACATGCCTCAGATATTCCCATCATAGAATAGGTTATATTGTCAGACACTTAAATGAAGGGCAGATGAGGATGAGGGGCAGATGAAATAATTCATTAAATCTTAAGTTTTAAACATTGTACTTCAACAGTAATCAACAGTTTTAATTCCAGAGACTCCAATAGAAAAACACTTCAGCACGTGTAGCAAATTTCTATCTCTGGTAAATTAAGGAAATTAAGGTGTTCAGCACTTGAGTTCGTTTGTAACTACATCAGATGAACACAGGTGAACTTAGTATTTCATAAATTTCAAGGACATATCAGCAATTCATGAAATACAGTTCAAATTTCAACCGAGATGGGGGAAAAATACAAGTTAAAGGTTTACCTTGAAATCACGGGTGTCATCCAGCTCCTCAAATATCAACTCAAAGTCCTCATGCGATATTTTTGGCAGTGTCCTTTATGGATTTAGAAATCAGAAATGTTTCAACACCCACAGGTTAAACATGCAGAAATTAAAGGCATCTTGAAAACATATGAGACACAAAGGTTTTATGAAGAAATCATAATCTTAAGACCTTTCATTATTACTTCGATAATCAAAAACTCATTTTAGCATGACAAGTACTTATATATCCATTCGATTATGTTAATTGATACATAATTTCAGTATCCCGGCCTATCTATGGGTTATAACAAGACTTGATAGACGCTGAGACGAAATCACTTAACCTATAATTATTTCGGTTATTTATAAGTTTATTTGAATACTTATATGTCCATTCCGTAAATTATACTATTTCATACATATAGTATCCCGGCCATCCCACTCTCGCAATTCCAGATTTCTTGGAGAGCCGAAACATGCCGCGATCAGGGATTGATAACACAGCTTCTATCTATGCGCAATTAAAGGATGCTTAGTAGATTCTTAAACTAAATCAGCTAACCACGAAACCTAAAAGTTAGACTACATGATACTACTTCCATTACTAATGATTCCTATCATAATGGAAATTTTATCACCACAATAAACGGGTAGTTAACATAATATGACCCTCTGGCACCAGTTTATAGGGGCATTGTCCATATATTTCAAACCTTGAGGCTTAAGTGCATTTTCCAATTATGCTAAACCACGAGGGCTTAAAATGGCAATTGCTCGTCTCGAAAAGCTTATTTATTTTCTTGTTCATTAGTTCCATGCATCATAAACAGTTCTTGATACATGAGAATAGGAACCATGCAATAACAACCCTTATAAACTGGGTAAGTATCTAATAAATTGAACTAATCATTGTAAAACCAAGCCTACCCATAGCTGTCCAGTTCTTGAAAAAGACAGATGCACTGTTCTTTGTCAAGGTAACCAATGCCCTGCCAAATACTCAAACTGTTAGAATCTAAAATCCTATTAGAAAATAGATAAGGCTTCAAAACATTGCATTCTTAGGTTTCAAAGAAAGATAATTGAATTTGGATGTGCAACGTAATGGAGATACTGGAAGCTTAAGAAGACTACAAATTCACATCAAGTAACATAATCGCTTTTTCCAAATTAGATGCCACCAACGTTACACATGCGTGGATTGGAAAATGTAATAAGAAAATATAGTTACCAATGGGGCAATCATGCACAGTAGGCAGTAGCACAAGCATTGAGCTAAGGTGAGTTGCACTCTCGGATCACAGATAGTGTGTTCGCAAAACGCTCTGTAGGTGATAATTAGTTTCCTAACAGCGAGTTATTAGGTTTTTATTTAACTACCTTCTACAGACGGGGCCAACTTTCTGTTCATTTAATGGGGCTTGTAGTAGGGTTTATCAAAACATGCGTACTGGCAAGACTAGTTTCACCATGACCTCTAAAAGCAGGCTGATGTTTCTAGGACACATAAAGGTATGGTTTCAAGTCAGCGATAACATAATATCTGAAGCATGGCCATGGTACACTACCAGATAATAGAAAAGATGCCTGCAAACCATTTACCAAGTGTAGGAACAGAAAGAATGCAGCAAATACGATAATGGATGGACAGAACCAAATACGAGAGTAGACAGCTGAAGCCATGACCTGAAATCATACTCACATTAGTATCCATCAGAGTAAATGCTTTCTTCAGTACCCGCATTCTTGTACGATCCTTCTCAGCCACTTGTTTTGCAAGCTAAGAAAAAGGCCAGGACCAGGTACATGTCATTTTCCTAACATAACAGCTCAGACAACTCACAAGAAAATATGTAATGGAAAACAGAAATTTTCTGCAAATGCGTCCGTATCTTTTATGACAGAAAGCCGCTATCCCTGCAAGAATGCACAGGGCACTTGTTTCCTAATTACTGTAAACAAGATACAACCCTGGCGTACAGATGACATATTATTTGTGAAGGTAAATACTCAAAGCAAAAAAGTATGCCGTGACTGGCAATAGACATTTTTCAGAGACATTTCCAAGTGCATGTGTGAACTGTATGTTGGTGCATGCATGCCTAAACTGTATCTAGAGTATGTATATGAGGTCTAGGTATCACCTAAATAACTATTCACGTTTCAACTTCAAATTCTCTTGTAATAGAGCACAATGCTACTTGTAATGTAATGCTTATCATTTCCATTTAAAAGGAAGAAAAAAAAAATGCTACTTTATATGTATATTTGTTCAACAAATTCTTATAATTCCTCAAATGAAAAAGTATCAGCATTGGTGTCGATAAAACAATACATGGCAAAGAGAATACCTCACTCTTAAAGTTATCATATACAACGGCAAGGATCAGATTGGTGACAAAGTATACGCCCAACAACAAGTAGGTGACAAAGAATAGGCAATACCAACGTGAAGCCCTGCAAACAACAATATTTCATGCATTTCAAAATAAATTATAGGAATAAAGAATAAATGCAATTTAGAAAACGCAAGATTGTAATATGGGCTGGTCAAGAACTGAGGTGATGGCCTGTATGAATGTGATTGAAGTATTTCACGTTCTGGGATTAACTCGCGGATTGTTACTAAAGAGAAGTTTTAACTAGTGCACCTAGAGCATTAACCAGATTGTGAATCATTTTTTAAAAAAATAAAACCATAAAGTTATCTTTCAATTGTATAGAAATTAGAATGTCCAACAATAATGCATAAAACATCACAAAAATGTAAAACGGGAATAATGAGCGTAAAGTACTTGCTTTTACGTTATAAAAGACAACTATTCATTTTGCATCAAAGTAAGTACTCCTTCCACTTGTGCTAACTTCATACATTTGGTGCACACGGAGTTTCAGACGGAAAAGTTTTAAGTGATGTAAAAGGTGGAAAAAGTTGTAAAAGTTGGATAACTGTTGTAAAAGGTGGGAATTAATTTCCATTTATAGAAACGTATGAAGGTTCGCAACATGGAGGGAGTAGCAAAGAGCATTCCTAGTTTGAATATTCTAAGAACTCACCTGTATGCAGGAATCCAGACATCGGGGTTGTTGGAAGTGGTAAACAAAACAAACATCTGGTATAGTGTTTCCCCATATGAAATGAACATAGTCTTTCCCTGTTCAGTATCCTCAAAGAATACAAATGCCATCCAGCTAAAGAACAGGAGAAACAAAAGCCATAAAGCCTGCATATAGCCACCAAAGTGGAGCAAGAAAAGGAGATTCTTAAAATGATAGTGCCAGAATATTCTTTAAGAAATTAGAAAAATAAATTGAGTGCATTTTATGGCAGCAGACGCACCAAAACATTAAGGTATGTTAGAAACATTCCACCTAGGATGACAAAGGTGTCTCGAATGTCCCTAAGGTTATTAGAAGAAATTTCAAAGAAGACAGTCAGTTATATACAATTAAACCCATGGTGAGAAAGGATATGGGCAGAAAAACAAAGATGCCATAAAAAAGGCGAACATATTCCGTCACATCAAACATGTTCATAGTATTCATACCCCGCATATACTCACCTATCCCAGACACATTCTTCACTGCACATTTTCTATCTTAAATACTTCAATTATCATATTTACTATAATTGAAATGTTGTTGGCATGATAATCCAATTTTATACATGTGGAGTCATTTAGAATATTTCTCAAAGTTTTGGATGTTTTGCAATATGTTAAATAAGTGTCCAACGTTAAGTAAAATTAAAGTGTACAACGTTTAGCAACTCCCTTATAATAAAGTATTCCAAAAATAGTTCTTCGTTTTCTTTTTTCTTAACGTCTATGATCAATATCATTAAGACAAGGAATCCAAAAGTAAGAAGAAGAAAAACCAACAACTACAAGTGTGAGTTAATAATGAATAACATGGTTACCTGATCTTAAGGACAAAGAATACAACCCGTATGTAGGGCGCAACCCGAAATGGGAGAGCACAATATGCTACTGGAGAAAGATATTGTATGTAGACTAATATATCAGCTATTAGTATTAAGAACATTAGCACCTGCAGATGAAAAATCATATGGTCAGAGATAATTGACAGAACCCATATATCCAGAGAATACTATCCATCTGAATCAGTAATCATCTTCCTTCATTCTTAAGAATTACATAAGAGGTAGTCTAAAATGTTTTTCATATGGGGTTCTAAATTATATTACTATTGGTATACCTGTTATAGCATGTCCTGCTACATATATATCAGCATATCATTGTCTGTAACCCCAGGATGGGGCCAATTATAAATTCAAGGCTTCAGGCAATTCAAGGAACACAACATTTCTAGTTCCAATTTCTCTAAAATGCATGGATTTGTTGTTTTCATCAAACCAACTAGCAATTACTGGACTTCAGTTAGTAGGACTGATGATGACTGATTGTGCTCATGGGTATTACTAACAGCATTGAGCATGCCTCATTGTTCTCATGGTTTTCTCCAGCATTGCTATTTTATTCTTAAGTAATACAGTGACTATGTCCTTGCTGTCACATCGGTATCCACAGGAAAATGTACATTGATAGAAATTAGTGGCAGTATGTGGCAACTAAGTACATCGTAATGGGTCACATATAAAGACTGTCACTTCTGCCAACCCTACAGGTGGCATACTCTTCTTAACACACTGAAACTTTACATTCCTGACAAATAGTTAGAAATGAGAACTAAGGAGTATATCTGCTAGTGCGAGAGAAACCAAGGGTGACAAGTTGATCACTTGAGCCCAGAAAAGTTAGATAATCTACATAACTGACTGAAAGAGGAATAGAATAAGCAATATTCAGTCATGAGCTGCATACCTTAAGCCTATTGAGACTATTCTTCCAGAAGACATCAAACCCTTCATATGTTATTGGACTTAGTATATGCACAATGAGAATAGCAAGAGTGATGCCCTGCGATAGAAAACGGTATCAAGAGAATCTACAAACTGTTTGATGTACTACTAGTGACACGCATGGACTCTCAGTTAATTGTTAAACTTGTTCTATTTTGTTTTAGTACAACAATCGAATTTTTCTAAATGCTAGGAGTCGTCATCCAGTTTCTTTGATAACAAATAGTGTGGGAGGCTGATATTAATCCACAACCATTTCTAAATTTACCTCTGGTAACCGTTTGCACAAGGGCAAATAGCAGTCGCTACAGGGAGTCCTAGAAAACAGTAACATCATGGCATCTTTTGTATATTGAATTACAGTAAGCTGTTACAAACATATACTGTAAAATAAAGCAGAATCAGCTCGTTTGTACATCTCAATTTAAATTTATAAAATTGAAAATTATCAGAATACTCTATCAACATTTAAGAGCTTCATCTGTAGTGGCGCTAATGTGATATAAAGCCCTCAACAAGAAATAAAAGGATAAAAGACTGTCCATTATCGGATCATGTCACACCAAGCATGTGAATCAATTCTCTACACTTGCTACTTCTAGCCATACAGAATGTTTACACAAGTATTTTCACCTTCATGTCTTTATCTTCGAACCAGGTTCAAACATCATTTCTTTTCTAAATAAAGGAGGGGAGGCCCTCTAGTTTTCAAATATCCTTTTTATGACTTCTAACCATGTGCGCTCATAGGAGTTACATGAAATGAAATTCTTCGGTAATTAACTACATTATTGTGAAATGATCCACACAATCTAACATATAACCAAAGGCAATATTTTTAACGTACTCTGAACTCTGAATATAGTACTTACTAAACATAGTACTTATTTAAAAAGAAAGATAAACTGCCACGTAAAGAAGATCTACATCCTTACCTCATAAATAAGGCTCTCCATGCCGGTCAGGTAGGGCAACTGACCAAGAAAGTAGTGCTCCCTATTACTGCAACCTTCAGAACACCATAAGGGTTTCTGAAAATGAAATAATCACTAACAAGATACAGAACATAGTTCGGGGGTTGATCTATATATCTAATATGGATTAAAAATCCACTGAAGCTACACAAACCTCAAAGAAATGCAGAATGAGTAAAGCAAAGTAGTTCAGGGACCAGAGAAAATCAAATTGTATGTATATCAAGTATGACTTCACGGAACTTCCAAAGCTCGCCTGGTCCAAAATTTCCTCAGGAATTCCAATGCCATCTCCAGCCTGAAATGACAAATATTAAAAAAATCTACTAATAGAGAAATAATATCTCCAGTGCAATCAAGCATGTAGTACAAATCTCTAAAAATACACTCAGATTCGAAAAGTAGATAAAATGTATCTATAGCAGAAGTTAGTCATATTCCATCTTGCTCATTAATATCCATGTGCAGCTCTCTGATCCAATACATGATATGCTCTGCTTCATATTATATGAAACTTGTGAAGTTTCAGTCAACATGAATTCCATCTTATTTACTATTACCAAAAAAGTACTCCCCTCTGTTCCATCTTGTCTTTCTACTTATTATTTTCATATTTTCCTTAATGTAAGGAAGAAAAGATCAGGAAAGTTTACTTAGTTTTCTTTTTAGGTAATGGATAAAGTTACATTGGTTGCAGTGTATAAACTTGATCTGTTAACAACTTAACAGAGAAGTGTTTTGGCATGCGGCAAGATAAGAACAAGGTGCACCCCATCAAGTGTATTGAGTAATAATACGGAGTCAGCCCTAGTTCACAAGTTAGTATCACCAAACAGTTAGTACCTAGTAATCTGACTCCATCACAGTGATTACTTAAAAGAGATAATAAGTATACGACAGACATTTTCAACACAAAGGGAGGAAAAGCGTGTCAAATCGATCAGATGGTTCATATGACATGTAGATTGTTCCAACACGGGGGAAGCCTGTCGAATCGATCAGATGGATTATATGAGTATAAATCCTGAGCTTTGGGAAGCAAAGTTGAGGAAGCAAAGTTGAGCAAAACCAGAATTGTATTAAATCAGAACTGTGAACAGTTGGGAGTAGTCATCTTCCCCTCTACAGAAGCAAATTCAGCAGTTAAACCAACTCAAAACAGACACTAGTGTTTAATCATTAACACCACCAGGGGCGAATCGAGCATTTGAAACCGGGTACCAAATTATATAATGCAGTTAATTGGAAAGTTTTTGAGTGTCAAAATCTTTGATTATCACAAATATGGAGCTGGCAGCATATAAATTTTATATTATTTCAGATATTTGGGTGCCAAGGCCACTAAGTGAGTAGCACACTAGTAGCTACTACACTAGCACATCTGGAAAACAAAAAAGTTATAGGGAGAAGGAAGAACATACGAGATCAACTAAAGCAGCGGCCTTCTGATAGGGTGATCCGTGAGCAATAGCATCTGATCGACGGTTGAATTTGTGCCTCGGTGAGCCTCCACCGCCAGAAGACTTGAGGGACGCTTCATCACGAGCAATAGCATCTGATCTCCGGTTGAATCGGAGCCTCGGGGTGCTCACACCGCCGACAAACTTGGAAGCATCGGCGGCGCCGAGCAGGGTGGCGTTGGCGTCGTCGTCCATTTCCTCCAGTAATATATTATGGGGAAACTTTTGACTTTGGTCCGTTGAACTTGAACGTCAAGCCCCAATACTCAAATTTTTAACTAGACATCTTCTATTACTACATCCACACTCAAGCTAGTTGTTACTACCAAAGTAGTAGTGGGTGGTTACCATTTGTTTTTTTTTTTAAGAAAAAGAAAAGAAAAAAGTGATTAAAAATTTAAAAACAATAGCCCTACAATTTAATCCGTTAACTTCTACATTAATAAGGTAATCTATTATAAATTTTTAGATCAAAATTACTCATAATTAATATAAAATAATATAATAAAATTACAATATTAAACAACTAATACACGCGGATTTGAATCCGTGTGTCAACGATACTTGCTTAATAAAAATTTTCACTGAATCCATATAATAGATTTTACTAATATAATTAGTGTTTCTTTTCAATCAATAAAGTACAAATTATCAAATACTATCAATAAATTTCCGTACTTCATCAAATTATGTTGAACACATAGCAGAATATCTTTCTGTGGGAAATTGGGAAGGATGAGTCTTTAATTTTGTAGTACAAAAATGTTGATTCCAAAACATTTTGAGGGTGTGACAACGAAGTACAACTCAGTTGGTAAGACGCTGGGAGAGTATCTTCTAGATACAAATTGTGACACAATATTTCATCTAAATCGTCTATTGATTTAGTATTTCATCAAACTCATTTAAAAACATACTAAAAATAGTTTTAATTAATAGTTATATCCTTAAAATAGATATTAGTACTAATAAAATTAGTACTACACACTAATTGGTACTGCAAAATTAGTACTCCATAATCCGAGGTACTAAAAAACTATAGATATTTATTACGAAAGTCCTAAAAATAATGAAATAAGTACCTTTACCATACA
Organism: Plantago coronopus; assembly: GCA_036897195.1. Lineage (NCBI taxonomy): Eukaryota > Viridiplantae > Streptophyta > Magnoliopsida > Lamiales > Plantaginaceae > Plantago > Plantago coronopus. The sequence goes on from JAYMSL010000168.1 coordinate 32,888, forward strand.
TTAGTATGGTAAAACTAGTACTCTTGCATAATTTAAGGTACTAAAAACAATAGATTTGTTAGACATAAGTACCAAAAAATAATAATAATTACATTTAAAATTGTGACTAATGCCATAAGAAATTATCCATAAATTATGGATCTGTGATTATTTTATTACATTCCAATACAACTAGTGTATGCATATGATATATATAGTATTGAGTTGAAACACATTCATCTTAGGCGGGTTTGATGA